>CM065744.1:40940716-40945716 GCA_033310375.1 Conus canariensis
AATAATTTAAAACGTCATCTCTAACTAACAAAGCTTAACCTCAAAGATAAAAAAATAACAACAATCACTTTTTGAATTAGTGGTAAAAATAAACACGCATCAAAGCAACTTGGCAATTTTAGATTGTGCGATAATAGTAGCAATGTTTATGATAGAAGGGCTGGACAATATTTGACTGATATCTTGGACGTTGATATCAATAGAATTTTCTTTATAAATTGGAGTTAAGACAGAACATTCTATCAACAAATGATGCACTGAAATAGGCTTACCACAAGTACAAAAAAACATGGCAAGAATATTTTGTGTTCCATGCATTTAAATTGAGTTTTGTTACTATCTTGGAAATGTGACGAGGACAAGTATTTACATATTTGAGATATTCTCCACAATTTCTGTTATAAACACAATTTTCTAATTTTAGCAAAATTTCTGACGAAGATGTTTTCAGTGAAGATAATAAATTACAATCGAGGCAATGTTTAGCTCCAGCTTTAGCAATTATATCTGCTGCTTCGTTCCTATTTCAACCCACTGTGAGAGGGAACCCAGCAAAAGTCAATACATATTCCATGAATCCTTAAACAGTGTATGAGGTGATGAATATCAAAAAGTAAATCTTTCCGAGCCTTACCATCCTAATGTTCCAGAGACTGCAAGACAGATTTTGAATCAACACATATGAAAATATCATGAAAAGGCACGGGAGCATCATAAATGTTGCTCAAAGCCATCAATATTGCATATAATTCTGCTGTAAATATGGAAAACCCTTTGCCAAGATGATAATTCTTTTTCACATTTAGGCTAGGAATGACAAAACCAGAACCACTACCAACGTTATCTAGGACTGAGCCATCAGTGTACATTTTCAGGTGATTGCTATAAAAATTGTCAAGATGAACTCTGACCTCACTAACCAAGAGATTAACGTTTTCAGTTTTAGAAACAGTTGTGTAATTATAATCAAAATTTCCACACAAATGCTCCCAAGGGGGAATCTTAGGCGTGATGGGACTTCAGAAACTGTTGATAAATCAATGATACAAGCAGACATAAACTTATACGCGTAATTTCTAATTGGTTGTAAAAATAAAATATTTCTAGCTCGTTTGGGATAATCTTTGTTCGAATCCATCAATAGTTCTGCTGTAACTGAGTTCTTAACTGACAGACTTCTAATAACATATTTTGATACGTCTAAGAGCCGTTGTTCTCGAAAAGGTAAAACCTCTGCAGCTTGATAACTTTTGATAGTATTTGCATGAACTGGTACACCTAAGGCCAGTTTCACTGCTTTGCTATCCAAACTTTGTAGCTTTTTTAACAAATATTTTGGAGCAGAATAATATACTTCTTGGCCATACTTTAATTTGGATCGAACTAAAGAAGTATACAAATGCAATAAAGTTTTCGTGTCTTGCCCCCAAGGCTGATAGTTGATTATTTTAAAAAAAGTTTAATCTTTTTTCTTGCCTTGGTTAATAAATGTTCCATATGCTTTTTTCCAACTAAGTTTTGTTGTCAAAAAGACTCCTAAAAATTTAACACAATTTTGATATTTCAAGATATTATCCTGCAATTTCAAAATAGGTAATATGGAAGGATTTTCGCCATTATTAAGTAGCAGCAAATGTGTTTTTTCACCTGACAATTTTAAACCATTTTCTTTTATATAATTTGATAAATTGTTTAGTTCCTGTTGATAAATCGTCTGCACATGACTGATAATCCTCTTATTCGAATTTTTTTCTTAAACTGGTGATTATCCATACTGCATTATCATCAGCGTATTGAACCACATGTGTGCTCTTAGACAAAGCTTTTGGAAGATCATAAACCAAAATGGAGAATAAAATTGGAGCAATGATTGAACCTTGTGGAATCCTCATATCTACGCTTCTGAACGATGAGTAGGTATTGCCAATTTTTGTACACATGTGTCTTTCCTTCAGAAAGGCTTTGGTATATCCATACAATTTGCCACAAATTCCTATCTCCTTTAATTTGAACAAAAATCTGGCATGCCAAACGCTATCATAATCTTTTGTAACGTCAAAAAATGTACTAGTGTACTTTTTCTTCGTGAAAAAGGAGGATTGTGGGTTTTACACACACACACACACACACACACACACACACACACACACACACACACACACACACAGAGAGAGAGAGAGAGAGAGAGAGAGAGAGAGAGAGAGAGAGAAGAGAGAGAGAGAGAGATTTTTTGCTATTTGATTAAAGACAGAGAAGTTGTTGTTTGCGTCATTCGCCGATACCTGTACCACCTCTTTCGCGTGAATTCATGACGTAATGAGCTCATGACACGCTTGATGTGTGGTGTGGGTTGTTTTCTGCATGAACAATGCCATGTTCTGGTTTGTTTATGAGGATCAAACCAAGAATCTCTTCGTTGTCATTCAAACACGCCAACCACTAAACCATACTGAAATGCAACGTCACCTTCACTTCCATTGTTTTTGCATGAGGATTATGTCATCTTGTAGTATGTGGATTCCTTGTCTATATACACATAAAATCAACATCTTTTGAAGTATTTGAAATTCCTATTTCTACATTAAAAAGTACATCAGCTTAAAGTAAATTGAATTTCCTGTCTGTTTCTACATATCATTCGAATCATTGAATGTGTATTTTTTATTCTCTGTCTATTTCCACGTAAGAATTAAATCATAATGAAGTATCTGAATTCCCTGTCAATTTAAAAGACACGTTCATGCTGACACACTTAGACATCCTGTCTGTACCAGCAAAAGTTATGTCATGCAGCTTTATCTAAATTCCCCGTTCATTGCCACATAAGAGTTACATCAGATTAGAATATGAGATGGTTATTTTGACATGAGAGTTACATCATGTCAAAACATATGAATCTTCGATTTTCGAATAAAAGTTACATCATATAGGAAGATTTGAATTTCCTGTTTATTTCCATCTAAGTTTCTTTATTTTGAAGTATCTGAATTCCCAATATGTTTCCGCCTGTGGATTTATATCATGATAATCTATTTGAATTTCCTGTCTAGTACCAGATGTTGAAGCATATGGATTCTCTATTTCAACATGCGTTATACCACGTCGGATTACTTTGTTATCTTCCATTTCCACAAAAAAGTTACATCATGTTGAATTATTTTGATTTCCTGTCTAGTACCACACGACAGTCACCAGATGTTGAAGCATTTGGATTCTCTACTTCCACATGCGTTATGTCACGTCAGATTACTTTGATCTCTTATCTATTTCTACATTACATCATGTTGAACTATTAATGTTTCCTGTCTAATCCTGCACAAAGGTTACATCATTTAAACTATTCAGATTGCCTATTTCTTAATACGAGCTACACTAAGTTTCGAAAACTTTGTCCACATAAGACATACACCAGCTTGATCTATTGCAGTCTCCTGGCTACTACATGTGAGTCAACACAAGTTCAACTATTTGAATTTCTGGTTTACGTGCACAGAGGAGTTACACTTTATTAATCTATTTGAATTTCTGGTTTTTATGCACAGAGGAGTTACACTTTATTAATCTATTTGAATTTCTGGTTTTTATGCACATAGGAATTACACTTTATTAATCTATTTGAATTTCTGGTTTTTATGCACATAGGAATTACACTTTATTAATCTATTTGAATTTCTGGTTTTTATGCACAGAGGAGTTACACTTTATAAATCTATTTGAATTTCTGGTTTATATGCACATAGGAGTTACACTATATTAATCTATTTGAAATTCTGGTTTATGTGCACAGAGGAGTTACACTATATCAATCTATTTGAATTTGAGGTCTGTTTTTTGCCTACGAAGTACACTATGTTGAAGCTTTTGGATTTCCTGTGTATTTCAGCCCAAGATATACATAAGTTGAAGTATTTCAGTTTCTGGTTTCCACATAAGAGTTGCCGGCTCTTGAAATACATGTAGTCTTGTTTATTTTTACATAAGATTTATATTCTGCTAAGGACATGATTGTCACACATCACAGCAGCAATTGAGTTTGATTTATTCGTATAAAAGCGCACGCACGAATTTGTAATGGCTTTTGTTATTTCGTTCTCAAGCCCACAACGATGTCAGACAAAACTAAAGGGTTTGGGCCGACACAAAGAATTGAATTACAACTTGTCGTAAACTGATATTGGCAGTATGAGGAAAAAGAAGTGGCCTAATGTGGTGAAATTTGGCCTCTAATATGAAGATATAGCCATGCAAGGATGGAACAATATGTGAATAGCTCCTAGCATACATGTTCCGTGGTTATCCTGTAAATGTACTGATACTGCAGATTCTGTTCGCACATAAGCGATTTTTGTTTTGTTTTGTTTTTGTTTTTGTTATATGTAAATAATGAGTATTCAACTTATATATTATTTGTTTTGGAAAGATATGTAAGTGATTGATTTTTAACTTATACATTATACATTACTTCTTTTCTAGGAAACTTTGGAACCCAGAAACGAAGCCCCAAATCTCATGGTTTGTGCACGGTGTACTCTTACCCGCCTAAAGGACGTCGGTATTTCAACTAGCATGTCAATGAGTGTTTTCTCATGTTGCTGCCTTTTCCCCGGATATAACGTTTCTCGTATTGTGACAATTTTCAGAATGTTTTTTGTTTCCACGCATGAGTTTGACCAGCTTTGAAGAAGCGCTTTGTGGTGGTCAGGTGAGCTAGAAATAATTAATGGAAGCTATAACTTGTTAGGTTGCCGGAAAGTGTTCTGTCACAGGCCACAGCGACACTCTGTCACGGTGTCACCATTGTCTTCCCTGTGGTCAGGAGGGAGATATGTAGCGTCAACGAATTCCAGGTGACCCATGATTCCTTCTTTGAGAAGAATCGAACCAGCCATTGAAGTAAGTCCAGTGCCACAGAAGCAAGGGAAAAAAAAAAAAAGAAAAAAACAAGATGCAAAGCATATAAAAGTACTCCCAGTGTAAGTTAAATACGCGTAAGATATTCC
>CM065744.1:40950716-40955716 GCA_033310375.1 Conus canariensis
GTGTGTGTTGTGTGTGTGTGTGTGTGTGTGTGTGTGTGTGCGCGCGCGCGCGCGCGCGTGGCGCTGTGTGTGTGTGTGTGTGTTGTGTGTGTGTGTGTTTGCAAGATGTCATGCGTGCTTTCACGCACGGAACCTCGGTTTATAGTCTCACTGGAAGGACTGTGCGGGAAAGGGACTGTGCGGGAAAGGGACAAAGTGGACGGGAAGCCACTGGGACGATCCTACGGTTTGCAGGTGGCGACAAGGAAGCTCCATGCCATCGAGCAATGCAGTACAGTTCTTGAAGACGCCAAAGAAAATCTGCATCCAGAACCAGACTGCATTGTTCTCCACGCTGGAATTAAAGATGTCAAATCAAAAGAACCAGCAGAATGCAGCATCAACATGGAAAAAGGCATTAAAACGGTCAGAAACATATTTCCAACAGCAAAAATAGTAGTAAGTCAGGCTGCGCCAGTGAGAAATAAAGCCCTTGACACAAAGAGAGAATTATTCAATGCCTTGACAAAATCCAGACTGTTGTCTGAGAAAAATATCGGTTTTGTAAGCTAGAGATAAGATAATGTGCTTATAGCCCAGCCGACCACAAAGGGCCACATCAGGGCTGTCACCACGTTAAAATAAACTCACAAGTCATTAAAAAAAAAAAAAAAAAAAAACCAAACAAACAAACAAACAAACTTTCATACATCTCTTTAAATGACATCTTCTAAAACGCACCAGAAACTTCGTTAAAAATCTTTCTTCCGTAAAATCTTAAATCAGATGAAAAATGTTAATCTCTCTCAAAAACTCAAGATCACATCAGGCGGGACATCCCTGAACAGGATTTTCATGGACTCGGCTGTAAAATGTTTGTGTCTCACATCGTGCAAGTCCCAACACTCTAAAAGAATATGTTCCATTGTGAGTGGCACGTGACATGGAATGCACCACGGCGCTTCTTCACTCTTTAAAAGGTATGAATGGGTAAAATACGAATGGCCGGTATGCAGCCGGCACAGAACTGTTTCTTCTTACCACAATCTGCATGCTACAGACAACAGGCACCTGACTGCAGATGAGATCCACCCAACAGCCAGAGGAGCGAGCGTGCTGGCCAGTACCCTTGGGAGGCATCTGCACCGCCTGTTCTGGGAAAAGCCACGGAGGAGATCAGCCCCCTCTCTTCACCATCACAGCCCAGGGTTCTACCCTCCGCCTTTCCCGCCCCCATGGTTCTACTGACTGTGCCGTCGTCACCGGCTGGACTATGTGTTCCCCTCTCCCTCCTTCCATAATTAATGTTTGACTTACTTTTGATGTTTAAACTTTTAAGACTGATTTTTGTATCGTTAGACTGATGAAAATGTTAAAATATTTAAACAACATTTTGCAATGGAATTGTGGTTCTATTGTCAGAAATATTTGTATTTGAATCATTATTTGACGACTAAAAATGTTTATGTGTTATTATTCCAGTTTCTTAATGTTAACAGCAGCAATTTACCTGACATTCCAGGTTACTACCACCCACCTACTTCTGCACGGATTTTACCAATTATATTCATGACTAAATATTCGTGCATGACTATAAGAGTGTCAAAAATATCAGGAACGATAATAATCAGCATAACTACAGTTATGCCTGTAAATACAGTCTGCTATGGAGTTAGATCAAACAACCTTTTCACAGTGTTTCAGTGGAACGCGAGATCTATTTCCACTAACCTGTTGTCTTTTGAAAGTCATGTTCTGGAGAAAAAAAACTATTGTGTTTTTAGCGCTCCAGTCCTTGAATGTGGAAAGAAAAAGCTGCCCAAACTTAAGAACTATTACTATCCTTCTCTTTGCAGTATCAATGGGGTAAATAAAAAGGTGCAAACTGCTATCTACATTAGACTTGACATTGAGTTTACAAATATAAGCCCACTACCAGTGCCTGTAGATAAACAAGGTGTGTTTGCCACAGGTGCTGCCATCAAAGTAAATAAGGAATCGGTTTATAATGTTCTGTCCGTGTACTATCCTAATGGTCCTAAAGAGGATGACACAGATTGATTAAAACATACTGATTTTACAAAGAGGAAGTGGATTAATATGGGCGACTTTAATGCTCATGCGCCCTTTTGGGATACAAGTTGTAATAAAGTGACATCTAATAGATTCGTTGAAAATATTGTTGATTCGAATTTATTTTTATTAAATGACGGTAGAATTACGAGAATTCCTGATGTATTACTCACAAGTCTAGTGCAATAGATCTGTCGCTTGTTTCCCCAAACATAACAGTTAACTATAACTGGTCCACGGTAGAAGATTGTTTAGGGAGTGATCATCTTCCCATTACAATACGTTTTAATGAAAATATATTTGATGAAATGTCTACCACTGAATGCAAAATTCCAAAGTTTAACTATAAACTAGCCAACTGGGAAGCCTTTCAAACTTTTCTTGTGTCACAAAATACATCACCAATTGAGGATGACGATCTAGATACATTTTCTGCAAATTTCTCAAAAGTAGTGTTACTAGCAGCTGAAAAGACTATCCCAAAATATAAATACAAAAAGACTGGAAAATATGTAGGCAACGTATGGTGGACAGAAGAATGTAGACTCGCTGTTCAGTCAAAGCGAAAAAGCTACAAAACATGGATAAGAAACAAGTCAGAAGAAAACTTTATAATCATGAAACAAGAAAAGAATAACTGTACTAAAATTATTGCTAAAGCAAAAAGAAGTACTGGGTTGAGTTTTGTGAAGCCGAAGTATCAGAATCAAAAGATTTATTTAAAGTTTAGAAAAAAGTCAAAGAAATGAAAAATTGCTATAAAACTCAGTCATACCCTATAAAGCTAAAAACTGATTTTCCCACTGCTTTGGATCAAGCTGAAGCTTTTTCTTATTTATTTTCAGCTTGTAGTCAGTCTAAACATCTTGAACCAGAATCCTGTCGTCACAGAAACAATGAGGAGCAAACAGATGAATACATGGCTCCTCCACAAGAAAATGAACATTTTTTAAACTCTCCTTTACTGTTATCAGAACTGTCAGAAGCATTAGATTCTACCCCATCGCATAATTCAGCTGCTGTCCTTGATGGAGTGTCCGATCAACTCATCAGACACTTACCTCCTTCGTGGAAAGTATTACTGCATTCATTATTCCAAAAATGTTGGATTAATGGCACTATTCCAAGAATCTGGAAAAGTTCAGTAGTAGTCCCAGTACTCAAGGAAGGTAAACCGAGGACAGCTGTACATAGCTACAGACCCATAGCTCTAACATCTCATGTTAGTAAACTTTTAGAAAAAATTATTCAAAAACGATTGTTACATTACTGTGAAAAAGATGGTGTAATTCCTATTCAGCAAGCGGGCTTTCGAAAAGGTCGTTGTACCACAGACCTAGTAAAACTGACGAGTCACATTAAAAAAAAATTCTCCCACAGAAAAAGTACTTTGGCTACATTTTTTATGTTAAAAAAGCCTATGACTGCGTATGGCATGCAAGGCTAATTAAAAAATGTTGGTATTTCTGGGAGAATGTTTGATTACATTAAAAGCTTCCTAACAGAAAGAAGCATATGTACACGGATTGGAAGAACTTATTCATCCTTTAGGAATGCAGATATGGGTATTCCTCAGGGATCAGTTAATGCTCCCATGTTGTTCACAGTCCTAATCCATGATCTTCCTAAATCAATATCAAAAGCAACGCAGGTAGTTCAATATGTAGATGATATCGCTATTTGGATTAACTGTATATTAAAGAAGCATTCCAATAAAAGAACAGTAAACTTTGTACAGAAGTTGTAGCAAAAGGAATTGGATAAATTATCTATATCTATATATATGAAGAAGAACGGATTAGAACTATCTGGAGTAAAAAACATGTCTTATGTTGTTTAACAATGGTGAGAACCCAAAGGTACTACCCTTGCTTTTGCTAGATGGTCAGACTCTGGAATATAAACAAAAAGTTAAGTTCCTGGGGGTATTTTTAACTCCTAAGCTGAACTGGAAAACACACACTGAACATTTGATTGATAAAACAAGAAAAAGATTAAACGTTCTTAAAATTATATGTTGTCAACCATGGGGTCAGGACTGTCATACCCTTTTACATCCATACATCTCTTTAGTCCGATCAAAATTGACATATGGGCAGGAAGTGTATTTCTCTGCACCTAATTCTCTTTTAAACAGATTGCACAGCTTGGGTAGTCAGGCCATGAAATTAGCTATGGGAGTCCCAGTTCATGAAAACACTCACAGATGTTATAAAGAAACAAATATATTACCACTAAATGAGAAGCGAATATTGGATGTATCCAAATATATTGTCAGAAGTCTTTCTGTTGAAAATTCAGTTACTGAAGAAATACTGATGGATTCTAGTAAAGATTTTCCTAAGAGGTCTAAAAACATGTCACATATTCAACCAATTAGAAACTACACATCTGACTTTATGTCACATTGTAATATTGATATTACTGCTATACCAGAATTTCCTGCGTACCTACAATGCCTCCTTGGGAGCACCTAAATGCTTCTTTTGATTACAAATACACTTTGATAAAGAAAAGTGATAATGTAAATATTTTAACAACGGAAGTTCGTGAACATTTAGAAAACAGCTATCCAAATCATTTAAAAGTGTTTACAGATGGGTCTGTAATGGAATCCTCTGACAGTGGTTCTGGCTTTATTATACCAACTTTAAATGTCAGGAAATCATATTATTTAGGAAAGGGGTTTTCAATCTATACCTCAGAATTATATGCAATACTGAAGGCTTTGACTTACATATATGATACACCAACTGCTTTCTATAAAATTTTACATTGTGTTGATTCCAAATCTATTTTACAATCACTAGAGTGTTGGGACTGCAAAGCTAGAAAAGATCTGCTTTTTTAAATAAAACATCTGCTGCATTGTGTCATAACTCTAGGCATAAAAATTGATTTTTGTTGGGTCCCATCTCACTGCGGTATAATGTGGAATGAAATAGCAG
>CM065744.1:40960905-40965905 GCA_033310375.1 Conus canariensis
AAGGGTCTCTGGAGAACATGTCTACACCATGTTTATACCATAAAGTGAAGAGTCTCTGGAGAACATGTCTACACCATGTTTATACCATAAAGTGAAGGTCTCTGGAGAACATGTCTACACCATGTTTATACCATAAAGTGAAGGGTCTCTGGAGAACATGTCTACACAGTTTATACCATAAAGTGAAGGGTCTCTGGAGAACATGTCTACACATGTTTTACCATAAAGTGAAGGGTCTCTGGAGAACATGTCTACACCATGTTTATACCATAAAGTGAAGGTCTCTGGAGAACATGTCTACACCATGTTTATACCATAAAGTGAAGGGTCTCTGGAGAACATGTCTACACCATGTTTATACCATAAAGTGAAGGGTCTCTGGAGAACATGTCTACACCATGTTTATACCATAAAGTGAAGAGTCTCTGGAGAACATGTCTACACCATGTTTATACGATAAAGTGAAGGTCTCTGGAGAACATGTCTACAACATGTTTATACCATAAAATGAAAAGTCTCTATGTCTACACCATGTTTACACGATAAAGTGAAAGGTCTCTGGAGAACATGTCTACAACAAGTTTATACCATAAAATGAAAAGTCTCTATGTCTACACCATGTTACACGATAAAGTGAAAGGTCTCTGGAGAACATGTCTAAACACAGTTTATACCATAAAATGAAAAGGTCGGGAGAACATCAAGGAGTAAAACTGAACAGTAGGGAGTGGAGATCGAACTGGACTGAAAAGTTCAACATCCAGGTGTGCCAGAATGCAAGTGAGAAGCGACAGAAAGAAATTAAAAAGAAAAAAAAAAGTAATAAAAAAAAGTTGTGAGTGATAAGAAAATCCTACATGAATGGGAACTGGGGAAACGTGGGATGTAAAAAAAAAGTCAAAAGCAGCATCTACCTGAACTGCATATTTTGAGTGGATCAGACGAAACCATATCAGGGCTCTGAGCGTTTGTAAAACAATACCAGTTAATGTCGACTTGTCATACTGAAGATTGAAACATGCATGGATCACATTTTTTTTCAGAGGGGCCGAGGTTACTCAATATGATTCAACATAGTTGCTTCAGGAACCCCACCCCCATCCTTCCCATCAATACTCATACCTACCCCATAAAACAATAAGCTCAGAGTAAAATACCCATGCCGTTGTAAGACGAGTTCACGTACGCGTAGGGCTTCATCTGTATTGCTGTATTGATTGTATCGGTGTAGTGTTGCTTTAAACCCTCACCATCCCTCTCTTCCTCTCCATCCCCCACCCCTCCCTACCCCTCCGACAGGCCTTCCTGTTGCGGTTATTCCGTCTGCCCTACCACCTAGGTGAGTGTCGACAACAATGACCTCACACCGAACCTGGCTCGGGTGTCACTTCTCCTGCACCGGGTCTATATGAATCAGCTTTAATACTAGTTTGACGGAGTGCGCAAGAAACTCCAGCAACGAAATACTGTTGGATACTACCAGCGGTATCGCAAAGAAATCGACGGAGATCACAAGCAAAGTGTTTCACAGAACGGCAATGAAATAACGTTGAGCTGCACCTTGGTGACGCTCAGAAAGAGTGAACAGCATAAAGCCTGAAGAACTCGAAATAAAGGCTAACTCAACCAGATGCAGAAACTTGGTCACTGTAAAAGAAAAGAAAAGTATACGGTGTTGACTAACTCCAGACAGGTAGCGGTGAATCAGGGGGCACCTATACGGAGCCTCTCTGTTGACCTATAGTACTGGGAACTAAACGGAAGTTAACCCTTAAGCAAAAATGTCTGGCAAGAAGTGAAGATAGCTCGTAGAACGTACAACGGAGAAAACGGTCAGCCACTGGTGTGTGCGTGCGTGCGTTGCATGCATGCGTGCGTGCGTGCGTGCGTGTGGTGTGTAATGAATTTCATTTAAGAGGAAATCGTCTTTTACAAATGTCAATGAACAACTCCAGACATCATCGGACTTTGGATGGCTCTATGCAAACGAAGGAAGGTCTTGCCAGACCCAGCTGGTCTGGATATGTGGTGAAAACAACAAAGTCTTGGCATACCGGCTCCACAATCACCAAGAGAAGAATGTTCACGAGGAGAAATAAATCACTCAAAGCTGAAAGCATTATCAGAAACAAAACTGAAATAACAATATCGGAGATGGGCACGGACAATGTCTGTTTCAGTACAGCTCGAACAGACCATAGAGAGCATTTACAGGGCTGTCAACGCCTACCACCAAAACAGCAAGCAAATGAAACGCAATCAAACAAACAAGTAAAACGCAAACAAACAAACAAACAAAAGTGAGAGGTCACTCCCGTCAAGGGAAAACTCAAGATTTACGCTCGGTTCACAGGTTAACTTTTTTCTTTTTAGGCATTTTTTTTTCTTGATCAATAATGAGTACATAAACAGACCATTAAACTGAAGCAGCAGCAACAAGCAATAGCTTATGGGATACAGGTACATTGATCAAACACTGCCATGCTGCAGTCCTTCAGTCGGATCAAAAACTAAGCCATGCTAAGTGCACCGACCGTTCTGATCATTTTGCTCATATTTCTCTTTAAATACCGATTTTAAAATCCTTTCGAGATAATTCTAGTGCAAGAAAGATATTCCTAATTGGTGAACAGCACCGCAGAATGGCCAGTGGTTAAGCTCTCACTATCTAGCAACCAGCCAGATTACAACAAAGAACTTGTGTTTTACAAAGTTTATCAAGAAAAAGGAAGAAAATGCTTTCCAGACCACAGGCAGATGAACAGACCACAAATATAGAAAAGCGGTTAGCAACAGTACAGAGGAAACACCATCAAACCCAAATTCAAAAAGAAAGCAACATCAAACAGATATATACAGGTCGAACTTTAATTAAGGACCACCCCGAAAAAAGGCCCTTTCTTTTTAAATTGGCCAAAAATACAAGCAATGCATTTTTTCGAAGAATTCGACTGGGAAAGGTTTAAGGGGTTAACAGAGTATTCCGCAAAGCTTGCGAAAGCTGTCTTATTGTCACGTGCGGCATGCAGAGGGGGGGGGGGTGAAAGTTGCAGATTGTTGTCAAAATTGCTTGTTTTTTAAGCAAGAGTGAACACTGCTTCAAACGGTTTTGCACTGAAATTCCAAATGCGCGTGCAAAACCCAATGCATTGCAGAGCATTTTACTGACTGGAATGCCCCTAAAAGCAGCCCAACGTGCATAATTCTTCATAACACAAAAATGCCTCCAAGACGCAAGCTGTCTGAATTTGACCGGACCCGGGCGATTGCATGGCTGCAGGATCGAGTTGGCGTTCGATAAGTGGCCAGAAGACTACAATTGTCCCACTCCGTCATCATTCGGCTGAGAGAACGTTTTCAAGCCACTGGAACTGTCAAAGAGAGACCCCGTCCAGGCCAGCCAAAGAAGACCACTGCAAGAGATGACAG
Organism: Conus canariensis; assembly: GCA_033310375.1. Taxonomy (NCBI): domain Eukaryota; kingdom Metazoa; phylum Mollusca; class Gastropoda; order Neogastropoda; family Conidae; genus Conus; species Conus canariensis. The sequence goes on from CM065744.1 coordinate 40,964,335, forward strand.
GTTCATCCGCAGACATGCTCTTCGGACCAGGACCACCACCTCCAACACCATCAGGCGTCGGCTCCAAGCTGCCACTAACACAGCAGTGTGTGAGATGACCATACGGCGGCGCCTCAATGCTGCCAACCTTCGAGCAAGGCGCCCAGTCCGGAAACCAAAACTGACTGCGGCCCACCGGGCACGTCGCCTGGCCTGGTGCACAGCTCATCGAACATGGACTCGGGCTCAGTGGCGGATGGTGCTTTTCACCGATGAGTCCAAGTTCCAGTTGAAGCCACGAGATGGACGCATTCGGGTGTGGCGGCGTCCTAGGGAGCAGCTGGCAGATGACGTCATCCAGGAGGTCGTCGCTTTTGGTGGTGGCTCCGTCATGGTATGGGGGGGCATCAGCAGTCACCACAAGACTCCCCTGTACCATGTGGATGGCAACCTGAACGGCCAACGCTACCTGCAGGAGATTTTACGGCCTTTGGTTGTCCCAGCACTCCAGCAGATTGGGGCTCAGGCTGTGTTCATGGACGATAATGCCACCCCACATCGTTGTCGAGCCGTGAACACTTTTGTGGTGCAAGCTGGCATCACCAGGATGCCATGGCCGGCAAACAGCCCGGACATGAACCCTATTGAGAACATCTGGGGCGAGCTTGGGAGGAGAGTTCAAGAAAATCACCCTGTTCCGGCAAATCGACAGGAGCTGCTGCACTACCTGCAGCAGGAGTGGGCAAACCTCCCCCAGGCACTCATTACAAGAACAGTCAACACCATGAGGCAGCGCTGTGTGGATTGTGTGGCAGCACGAGGGGGCACACTCGGTTTTGATCAGACTGTAAAGAAACACTCTTTTTGTGAATGTCATTTTGGGGGGTAGTCTCATTCAGGCTCCCCTGTCTAATCAGAAAGAATGATTTTTTCGATGAAAGTGACAAAATGTTGTTCACTGATAATGAAATTAAACATTTATAAAGTTTCTGTCGTTTGTCGGTTTTTCTTTCTATGTTTTGTGAGACTGTGTATAAGTGGTCCTTAATTAAAGTTCGACCCTGTACATCAGAATCATTAGCACCGAATTTCTAGAAGACATGGGCACTATTTCCATCGATCCTCACACAGCCTACTCACCCCCTCTCTCCCCTGCATTCCTATGGGGCGAATTCAAACAGTCAGCAGAGCGCTCAACACACACAGTGAAGACCAGGATGACCGAGGTGAAAAATCAGCACAATAAAGGGACGGTCAAGCAGGGTTTAGAAAAGTATCATACAGAAAATCCTTACAGAGGAACTGTGTTCACCTGTTGGCACCACTGGAAAGTTGCTTCAGGACACTCAGAGAATGTCAGCTAGTGCAGGAATGAGTTTCGTGGGACCTCTAATGTCCTGTCCTGTAACACGTTGTGAACTTCCGTTTCGCTCACAGAAAGAAAGAAACATGGAGTGTATCAGTGAATGAGGAGCCATGAAAGCACTGAGGGGAAGTGGGGAAGGGGAAAGGGGGGCAGACGTTCGGAAGGGGCTAAGTGGACTCAGATAATGAGAGACAACCGCCCAGTAGCATCAGTTAAACAATAGGCA
>CM065744.1:40973405-40978405 GCA_033310375.1 Conus canariensis
CGGTCAGGTCTGCTTGGCGAACAGAGAAAGGGAGCTGGTCACAGATGGAGGGACCCCGGTATGAAAGGAAAACGTTAGCCGTAGGATTCAAGAAGCAGGAAGTGTGTACAAGTGAATGTCAGAAAGAAGAACGTTGGCCGTATGGCTTGGGCCTAAAAGAAGGAAGTCTGTAGACATGGATGTCAGCAGCAGAACGAAGATGAAGAGGCGTGGACGGACTGAAGGGTTCAGAGTGACACGCTGCAGCCTGGTCTTCAAGCGACTTCAACGACAGAAGAGAGAGATTGGAAAATATCCCATGTTCAACATGCGACCAGAGAAGGGTAACAAAACAGACAGGTGCAACAGAAGCAAGGTAAGAAGATCCAAATACACATCGCACAGCACTTCCTGTATTTTAATGTGGCTGGATCCCTAGGAGAATCCGTTATCTGGTGTACAGTTGACAAAGGAGCGCAGAAAAGTAGAGGCAGCTTCTTCATCAAGACAGGAACGGAAGGAACCGATTCTTCTGCGCTCGACGTGGAAGGCGCGACTAATGCAAGGTGAGGAGAGTTGTTGAAACGACAGTTTGGTCAACCCATACACCCAGATTCTCACCCATTGAGAAAATTTTTTTTTTTTTTTTTTTTTTTTTTTTTTGCTTGCATGCTAAAGAAAAAAAAAAAGATTTGACTCAATCAAGTCACAGCCAAAATGGACCAGTTTGTCCCTCAGATCACACAATTTTTGGCAATTTTCAAAAAATCATAAAAAGATCAACCACTTCACCTAGGAGCATGAAACATATAGCATTGGATAGAAAAAAAAACAATACATTTATCAAAAATGCTTACCTTCAGTGAGGAATCTACACAGTTCACATGATGTAAGTCATCCAAAATAATACACATTTGCAGAAAAACAAAAACTTTTTGTGCACACTGTAATCCACTTCTTCATGCTCTCTATCCTCCCACACAAGTTCAGTTACACTTCTGAGCACATGGTATGACCTACAGAGAATAGTATATTTATGACAACTGCATGAAACACAAGAATTTGACCAAAAAAATGCTTGATCCACTCAAAATCGTGTGATCGTGTTCAAAATCGTGTGATCGCGGGAACTGAGAGTAGGACAATTCAAATCCATATAAAACTACTACAGAATACATGAAGAATGATCTAAGGGAAGCAACTGCAAAAAAAAAGGCCCTAAGCTGTCCCTAAAATGAAATTATTGCCCTTTAATAAGAGGCAGTATGATCGAAACATCGTCAAACGCTGTCGGAAATATGCGTCCGACACGCCTTCAAGCGATGTGAACAGTGTCGGAAACCCGCTTCCGACAAGACTCGATTGAGTTAAGAAAGAAAGAGAGGGGAAAAGGAGGGGCGAGACAGTTCTAATACCGATGCTGGAGACAGGAAGAAAAAGGGTGATGGCCGTCAAAGTCTCCCCAAGGCGCTGCTATGTGGAAGAACAAGGAGCTAAAAAGACGATCGTTCCACGCCAGCCTCTGAAATCCATGATTATGGCTAAGTGCTATCATTATGTGCATCTTATACATCCTGCAACATCCCATCCTACATCTCAAATCCAGTATGGTTCCAATGAGAAGAGCAGAACAACTATATGGTTTAACTGTTACATATTCTGGTGCAAAAGGGGGGAGCTGGGGGTGAGGGGTATTAGAGAAAAAAATCGACTTTGATGGAAGGCAAATAAGATACAGCCATCGGCAGCCATGAGAAACAGAGAGGCAGCCCCGCTTTCCATCCCCAAGTGTCCCCAGTGGACTGCCAGGTTTTAGCATGAAAGAGTTTGCACAGAAAAAAAAAATGTTTGTTTATTTCCGTGTATAATGACTGTCACGACTTTGATCCTTGATTTCAAGAGCAATAATTCAATACTGCATAATCGATAAAAAAAAAAAGCAAACGCTAAATGGAAGCAATAGAAAAAAAAAAACCTACGCTGTTCGAACCACCCAAACCAACAAAACAAATGGAGAGAGAAAACAATCGTCAGGCCAGTGTTGAAACTCGTGTTTGCTTATAGCAAGATCCAATGGCTGACGTACTCAGCATGGCTTAGTTTTATATGTCCTAAGATGCCAATCGTCCAGCTCGTATAACATGCATTGGTTTACATGACATATATGTACGTATGCTGTTTTTAGCGCCCCCCCCCCCCCTCTCTCTCTCTCTCTCTATCTCTTTCTCTGTGTGTGTGTGTGTGTGTGTGTGTGTGTGTGTGTGTGTGTGTGTGTGTGTGTGTGTGCCGACAGCCCTGAAATGGCTCCTGCGGTCGGCTGGACTACAACACAATGCCAGTGACTGAATCAACATCATAAACAGCTGAACCGGGTGCTTTATTTCCCCAAGGTATTCCAAGGCTCTGAGTTGACGGAGCAAACAGATGCCGTCACATTTTGGTTGCCTACAACATCAGAGAGGACATGTTGCTGGTGCCAGGTCTGCAAAGGTATTTGACACCTTAAAGTAAGTACTTGCCAGGTGTGCACCGGGTATTCTGCACTTCTACGGCGAAATTAACAAAGTGTCAGGCGTGCACTTTGTATCCTACACTTTACGGCGAAATTAACACAGTGTCAGGTGTGCACTGAGTATCCTACACTTTACGGCGAATGTACCAGTGTCAGGCGTGCCCCGTGTGTCCTACACTTTACGGCGAAAGTAACATACCGTCGGGCGTGCTTCGGGTATACAACACCTTACAGAGAAAGTAACAATGCCTGCGGTGGACTGGGTATACTACATCTAACGGCGAAAGTAACATGATGCCACGTGCGCACGCATATCCTACACATCACAGATTAAGTAAATGTTGCAAGGAGTGCACAGATATCTTTCATTCACGGCAAATGTACCGCAGATACCGGTACGCACTTTACGGCGAAAGAAACATGGTGCTCGGTTTGCACGGATAGCCTGCATGTTACGCAGAAAGCAACATGGTGCCAGGCGTGCACGGAGAGCCTACACTTCACGGAGAAAGTAACACGGTGCCAAATGTGAGCGGATGTCCTCCTATACCGAAAATAACATGGTACCATTTATGAACGGATATCCTATACCGAAAATAATATGGTGCCAGATGTGAACGGATATCCCATACCAAAAATATCATGATGCCAGAAGATATGAACGGATATTCCACAGCGAAAATAACATGGCACGAGAGATAAACGAATGACCTACACTGAAGATAACATAGTGCCAGATATGAACGGGTATCCTGCTCCGAAAAAGCCCTGGTGTCTAGTTGACCCAGGAGTGACGCACCGTGTTCGCAGTTTAAAGTTCCGACCGACATCAGAACTGTCCTTTCCACTGCCCGTCGTAATGCACTGTTCTCCTGCTTTCCCGTGCTCCACCCTCCCCGCCCACACACACACGCAGTCTGAACTGGTGTGTGTGTCACGTAATTCATGGTGCCTGAGGACATCACGCCTGACTGTACCTATCCAAACAACTATGATAAGTAGACAGTCAAAATGTGGCCACTGTACCTATCCAAACAACTATGATAAGTAGACAGTCATAATGTGGCCAATGTACCTATCCAAACAACTATGATATGTATACAGTCATAATGTGGCCAATGTACCTATCCAAGCAACTATGATATGTATACAGTCATAATGTGGCCAATGTACCTATCCAAACAACTATGATAAGTAGACAGTCATAATGTGGCCAATGTACCTATCCAAACAACGATAATAGGCAGACAGCCCTAATGTGGGCAAAGTACCTATCCAAACAACTATGATAAGCAGACAGTCACAATGTGGCCACTGTACCTATCCAAACAACTATGATAAGCAGACAGTCATAATGTGGCCAATGTACCTGTCCAAGCAACTATGATATGTATACAGTCATAATGTGGCCAATGTACCTATCCAAACAACTATGATAAGTAGACAGTCATAATGTGGTCATTGTACCTATCCAAACAACTATGATAAGTAGACAGTCATAATGTGGCCAATGTACCTATCCAAACAACTATGATAAGTAGACAGTCATAATATGGCCATTGTACCTATCCAAACAACTATGATAAATAGATAAATAGACAGTCATAATGTGGCCAATGTACCTATCCAAACTACTATAATAAGTAGACAGTCATAATGTGGCCAATGTACCTATCCAAACAACTATAAGTAGACAGTCATAATGTGGCCATTGTACCTATCCAAGCAACTATGATATGTATACAGTCATAACGTGGCCAATGTACCTATCCAAACTACTATGATAAATAGATAAATAGAGTCATAACGTGGCCAATGTACCTATCCAAACTACTATAATAAGTAGACAGTCATAATGTGGGCAATGTACCTATCCAAACTACTATGATAAATAGATAAATAGACAGTCGTAATGTGGCCAATGTACCTATCCAAACTACTATAATAGGTAGACAGTCATAATGTGGCCAATGTACCTATCCAAACAACTATGATAAGTAGACAGTCATAATGTGGCCATTGTACCTATCAAAACAACGATAGTAAGTAGATAGCCCTAATGTGGCCAATGTACCTATCCAAACAACTATAACAAGTAGATAGCCTTAATAATATACCAATGTACCAATCCCCACAATCTTGTTCTAAGCAGACAGGCCTGAAAAGACCCGTGTATCGACCCGAACAAGTCTACACAGTGGACAGCCCTGACATCGCCAGCTGCAAGGTAGATCAATGACAACATCATAGGGAAGGCGATGACAAAAACTGCACCATCAAGACATTAAACCAAATAAGGAGAAGGACATCAGGATAAAGACAAGACAGACGAGGCCATGGGGAGAAACGAAAGATGGATAAGAAAACCAGAAACAAGGGAAAATGGGTCATGAAACCATAACAAAAGGAAAGATGGCTGTGGTTATCATGATCATCTAAAGATAAATAATGACATAATGGGAAAGGGGAAAAAAAAAAAAAAAGGTACACCAGAATTTGCCTCTTAATA
>CM065744.1:40983405-41055905 GCA_033310375.1 Conus canariensis
GGGGACGGGGAGGGGGGGGGGGGCGGAGGTACGGGGGAGGGGGGCAAAAGGGGATAATTCAGTTCTCACCGAGGCTTGCTGGCTCTTTATCCACGCTGATTTTTTTTTCCTCTCTCTCTCTCTCTCTCGCCTCTTTCTCCCTGTCCCTCCCTCCCTTCCGCTCTCTCTCTCTCTCTCTCATAGGAGTTTGGCTATGTCTTGTGAAATAGTTTGAAGATGGGCACGGTTTAGATCTGATGGCCACTGTCAACATGTATCGTCCAGTGTTTGAAGCAAGTATCTATGGTATATCTATGTCCCATGCTGTCGTGTCATAATGAGCCAGGTCCAAAGTGCAGCTTTTAAGCTGCTTTGTAAAACTGGGCAGCGGACTTCGGCCTTGGTGTTCGTTTGCTTGTTTATCAGAGTGGTCTTTTCCTAAATGGGTCACCGGTCAAGGTCGCTGACGAATGCTGTGACTTTCGCCTGCCGAAGCCATTTTTAAAGATAACACCACAGTCACACACAAATCACTCGGATGACACATACAATGATAATACCCAAGTCATGAAGATCACACACACACACATACCATCACCATACCACAATAATTCACATCTCTCTCTCTCTCTCTCACACAAATACCACAATCTTTCAGATATCTCATGCACACACGTGCGCACACACACACACATACACACACACACACACACACACACACCATCACAACACCACAATCATTCAGGCCACACACACACACACACACAGAGTCAAAATACATCAACAATAATTCCGAATATATCATGCCTTCTTTATTATGAAATCAGCCTCTCTGAATAATTTGTGGATGAAACGGTGAATTCATCACCATTGCTGGCAGGGTTACTGTTGATCAGTTTTTTGTGTAGCACAATCCAAACCATGCAAACCAAAAGCACAACACAAAAACAGAATGACCATCACTGTAACTAGCAGTTTGCTAGTACTGTGGACCAAAAGGAGCACCTGCTGATTGTTCTGATGGAACTTTTACTTTCACAGGTGAGGCACGTCCAATGCAGTGCACACACCTTACGCTGTTTACCATCCGTTCACATGCAGATACTATGCACGCAAGTTCACACTGAATGTGTGTTGACAATGCCAACATTCACAACTGATCATGTAACCAAAAAAAAAACTTCCAGGAAGTTGGTAAACAAGTCATAATTATGGTGTACGTTAAACAGACAACAAGAAAAAAAAACGCATAATCAATATCATAAGACCTAATCACACTATACAACTGGATGAGATTCAAAGTGAACCAACACAAGTTTGTGCGAATAGTTATCTTCCGTAACTGAGCTTCTTTCTCAAACACGTCAGAGCTAGCCTCTTTATCTCTCCATTTCCAACCTGGCTTTTTGTTCGTTTCTAACCCTGACTCATTTTTTTTTATCATTCATTTCTTTCTTTTCAAATCTCCCATTCAGATTCCAATGTAGACTCACAGCATGAACAATTAACTACAGCGATTGACAATGACTGAATGAGTCGTGCTGTGATGACAATAATCAAAGGGCACAAAAAGTCAGGTTTTGCTTGATTTTAGAGTCAGTCTGAATTAAAGCCTGTATATGTTATAACAGTGGAGGTTATGCGCTAAACTGATGTGCATGCCAGACAATCTATATTTTCATCTGTATCAACATGGACACGTAGCATGACTGCTGATCTTGCACATGTTGGCACTGGCCCACACTGCTGGTCTCCAAACTGATCTTGCCATACATATACTGCGAATATATAAAACAAAAATTCAAATATTGAAAAAGAGAAGTTGCCCTGTTGAGAATTTATAGATAAAAGTCTTTATTTGGGAAAACTACCATGAACAAAACAATTGATATTAAGAGTAAGAAGAGAATATGGAAAAAAAAAAAAATCAAGACAAAAGAGCTGAAAGGGAGAGGTAAAACTGTTGAACATCCTGATTCTCATTTTCTAAGAGCAGCACCACAAAAATACTTGCACACACAGGTGTAATATTTTGTGATGTCATTCCAATGGATTTCAGATATACCCACGTTCACATACACTGAAATATGAAGGGCTGAATCGTTCAGAAGTAGCAAAGCATATATGAGAAACAGATCTAAAAGCTTATCTTGTGTTTGCTGTCATTTCAACGCATGCTCTGGGGCGGCAAAATGTTTCTTGAATCTGGCAGATATTAAATCAATGGCAGATCTCTCACTGTGCCTGGACTGAACATCAAACAGGTCAGAACTCAACAGGCCCTTAAACATTCTTAACAAGGTAAAGGCTTCCCTTCTGACTGATGGTCAATAAAGCTTCCTTGTCCTGGTGGACACAAGGCATTCCACTAACGAGAACAGGGATCACAAACCAGAGAGTGGATATCATTTTTTTTCTGGTATTTTGCTGTAGGCAGTTTACGGTGTGACATGCCTCCAGCAAAACAATTTCCAAGTCTTCATGGCTCACTAACTGCAGTGCCGATCTACAGGCGTGTATCCTCTGGAAACACCGTCTTGTGACACAGCACCAAGTCAACGGCAGTTTCTGGAATGTTAGAAGAAAAAGTAAACAATACACTCAAAGCTGCGAGGGGGACCCAGAGAAGTACTGTCTTCAACAACCAAACCAACCAGGAAGAAGCAATCCTGCACCACCCTTGGAAGCCTGTGCTGTGTTCACATAGGGTGCAGGCAGGAACACAGTATTCCATTAAGATGTCAAGGGACACAGCTGCTCCCTGGCAGATGCCATTATGTAATGGCCACTGGATTTGACCCTACAGAACCTCCACAGGAGCATTCCCATGAGTGTACCAGCTGATATTTCATGACTGCAGAGCCTGCCGGCAAAAAACAACACCATCCAGCAACTGCTGTGTGCATTCCGTGGCCTCACTCTTTGCTGTTTTGCCGACAGGTGAGGACAGTACAACTCCAGACACAGCCAAGCTTTCGCCATGAGGTCTTATGTGCTCTTTGGAGAGAATCCCGGGTTACAGTCTTTCCTGCTGTCAACAGCACTTTCCCTGAGGTCTGTGAGTCTCTCCTCACCATCACCAGGCCTTTCCCCAGAGTCGGCCACCAGGAGTGTTAGAAATAACCAACATATGTAAATACGGAGAGTGCAGCTGGACATTACTTGCATAGATTTGGACAGGGTGGAGCGAGTGATGTCAGTCGCAGCGCCAGAGCCACACACAAACTGAAATGACATGGAATAATTCTCTGGTTCTGCTTCTCACAATGCCCACCATGTTTAATGTTTCTGAACACAAAGGATTGTAGTTCACATGTGAACGTTCATGTGTGCATCATTTGGAATACGTGAAGTAAATTGGTCAATAACATTTCCGTCAAACAGGTCAACAGAGTAACACACCACATGTCCCCAATGAAAAGGAAAAAAAAAAAATCTTTCATGGCAATCACACGAGACATGAAGGAATGATGGAAAAAAGAAAAGAAGAAACAATAAACCCATAATAAAACTGGGTACAAACATTTTGTTCTGAATCATGACTTTTCCTATGACGATCATTTGTGTTACAGCGCTTGCACACATCTTCAACAATGTGCTCAACAGCCAACGTAACTAGCCAGACCACAAAACCACAGCCTGTAACGATGGTTAGACAATCGTTCCACCTCACTTGCCACAAACCTGATTCCAGTTCAGCACAACACAGAATAAACATTGTTGATGCATTTCCATCACAACCATGGATCACAGTCACAGCCCATTGTGCCCTTGCATAACTGGAATTCATGTAACGTTTCTCACAACCATATACGTTAAAAAAAACCCATTAGAATGACAACTATCACAATGTGAAACGGATGACCAAGGAAATTTAATCATCATATAGACCTTCTGCCCAGGCAACAAACAACTGTCACTGTCAAGCTGCTAACATAAATTTACATGTAGTAGTAGTACTTTCATTTTATGTCTTTTCACAAAATTATGTGACATTAGATAATTTATTGTGTGTGTCAACAATGATATAACTGAAAAAGGTGAAGCTCAACAATAAACAAACAGAAAAACAATAACATGCAACATCCAGAAACAGAAAATGGACTGGTCACATCCACACAGTTTTCCTTGGTCAAGAGAAGCAGAAAATGGACTGGTCACATCCACACTATTCTCCTTGGGAAGAGAAACAGGAAATGGACTGGTCACATCCACACTATTCTCCTTGTCAAGAGAAACAGGAAATGGACTGGTCACATCCACACTATTTTCCTTGTCAAGAGAAGCAGAAAATGGACTGGTCACATCCACACTATTCTCCTTGGGAAGAGAAACAGGAAATGGACTGGTCACATCCACACTATTTTCCTTGGGAAGAGAAACAGGAAATGGACTGGTCACATCCACACTATTTTCCTTGGGAAGAGAAACAGGAAATGGACTGGTCACATCCACACTATTTTCCTTGGGAAGAGAAACAGGAAATGGACTGGTCACATCCACACTATTTTCCTTGGTCAAGAAAAACAGAAAATGGACTAGTCACATCCACACTATTTTCCTTGGTCAAGAGAAGCAGAAAATGGACTGGTCACATCCACACTATTTTCCTTGGTCAAGAAAAACAGGAAATGGACTGGTCACATCCACACTATTTTCCTTGGTCAAGAGAAGCAGAAAATGGACTGGTCACATCCACACTATTTTCCTTGGTCAAGAGAAGCAGAAAATGGACTGGTCACATCCACACTATTCTCCTTGGTTAAGAGTAACTAGAGCAGCTGAGTGATACCAAAACAAAGAGTCCATCAAACAGAAAAAAATTCATTTAGAAAGAACAAGCATGATTGAAAAAATCTTGATCTCCCTCATTTTCACTCCTTGTGCATGGACTACATTCTTGCTGCGTTAGCCCACATTGTCACCTTTCTTGCAGAGAGACTGATGACTAACATTCTTGATGTGTTAGCTCACATAGAGAGAGACTAACGACTCTTTAACAAACCACAAAACATCAAAATATGCCGATCAACAGATCATTTCCAATATTAAATTGTCCCATGAAGTGTAACTCTTTTCTTGAAATTCAGTACATAACTTTTCATCTTAGGAAATTCAGGACACCATGTTGCTGAAGAAGCAGGGAAGCTATTAATGAGGACAAAGAAGAAAAGAGTAAAGCCATGAAAAAATCAGATTGTCAGTCACCTTCCTCAATCTGGAACACAACAGTGGAAAGCGAAATAAAATCACACAAATTTACCGCCGCTGTGGCAAGGTGGTTAGTATCATGGACTTGTGGTTGGGAGGTCGTGGGTTTGTTTCCCTCAGAGCCATTTAGTAGTGGGATTTTTTTTTACCTGACCAGCTCCTACTCAGAACTGAGTTTGCTGCAGTTTCAGTAGGGAAGACTGGGACCACACACTTGAGTTCAGTCCACTTAATGGATGTATCTCTGACAGTGTTGCTCAAATTTCCTGACCAAAACTGCGGGTGTCTGTAACTCTTGGGCCTGGTTGATGCCAAGATATATTATGAAAGTAAGTATAGAGTACAGCCCTGTCATGCAGTCTCGGACCTGAATGGAATCCGTAACATCATATCATCCTCATCCTCGTCCATCAGCATGAAAAAAAGGTTGTGCCCTTCATGCTCAAACCAATGAAACACTGCCATGTACTGACAGTCAGTCAGGGAACAAAGCAATGAAACACTGCCATGTACTGACAGTCAGTCAGGGAACAAAGCAATGAAACACTGCCATGTACTGACAGTCAGTCAGGGAACAAAGCAATGAAACACTGTCATGTACTGACAGTCAGTCAGGGAACAAAGCAATGAAACACTGTCATGTACTGACAGTCAGTCAGGGAACAAAGCAATGAAACACGGGTCATGTACTGACAGTCAGTCAGGGAATAAAGCAACGAAACACTGCCATGTACTGACAGTCAGTCATGTGACATGGACTTAAATGTTCAGAGCGGATGAAGAACTTTGATGGCTGGTCCTCTGCACATTGTCCTGAAGGTGGCTGCACAATCCACACATCAGACCACTGCCGATAAAAAAAACAGCCGACAACAACCAGTCCCATGTACCACAACATCAAACACAAAATCAAAAACAAAAAAAGAAAAAAGAAAAGAATACCATCACCAACAACTAAGAAGAGGAGAAGACCGCCACAAACAGGAGAGGAGAAGACCCACCACAACAGAGAGAAGAACACAAGAGAGAGAGACCACCACAACAGGGAGGAGAGACCCACACAGGAGAGGAGAAGACCACCACAACAGGAGAAGGAGAAGACCACCACAACGGAAGAGAAGACCGCACAACAGGAGAGGAGAAGGCCGCCACAACAGGGAGGAGAAGACCACCGCCACAACAGGAGAGGAGAAGACCATGCCACAACAGGAGAGGAGAAGACCGCCACAACAGGAGAGGAGAAGACCACCACAACAGGAGAGGAGAAGACCACCACAACAGGAGAGGAGAAGACCGCCACAACAGGAGTGCTGAAAGATTCTGCGGCAGCAAACGACAGGTCAAAGTGCACTCTTCATTCATCACCGTTGCCCGTCAGGTTAACAGATGTTGAACATCACTGGAAAGTTCACGCACTGCAAATTGTAACACAAAGGCAGTCATATAGCGATCACCTCCCATCATTCAAGATATAGTATAAATCACACACCAAAAGGCAGTCATATACCGGTCACCTCCCATCATTCAAGATACAGTATAAATCACACACCAAAGCTAACCATATAAATGACAGCGTTCAGAGTGATATGTTTCAAGACAGACAACTGTGCGTGTGAATCATACAGTACCATTAAAATCAAAGAGCGAACATTCAGCATCCACGCTGATGACATCTGGCCAAATCTATTCTCTGAATCACTCTTTACTGTGAGTTTACCTCCTTGGTATTCCACCAAATCCTATAACGATGCTTGACGGTGAAGAACGAGCGCTGTGTTTTTGCAGAACGCTTAACCCAACAAAACGATACTGTGCCATGTGAAAGAGACTATGACAAACAGCAGTGTCCTGAGAGCCTGATGTGTCTGCCTCTTCTCACCACAAGGATGTTACAGTCCCTCAATGATGACATAATCTGTCTGCCACATCCCGTCACATGGATGTTACAGTCTGATGACCTGATCTGTCCGTCCCATCACAATGTTACAGTCTGATGACCTGGTCTGTCTGCCCCATCCCATCACAGTGTTACAGTCTGATGACCTGATCTGTCTCCCCCATCCCATCACAATGTTACAGTCTGATGACTGATCTGTCTGCCCCATCCATCACAATGTTACAGTTGATGACCTGATCTGTCTGCCCACCATCACATGGATGTTACAGTCTGATGACCTGACCAGTCTGCCTCATCCCATCACAATGTTACAGTCTCATGACTGAAACTGTCTGCCCCATCCCATCACATGTTACAGTCTGATGACCTGATCTGTCTGCCCATCCTATCACAATGTTACAGTCTCATGACCTGATCTGTCTGCCCATCCCATCACAATGTTACAGTCTGATGACCTGATCTGTCTGCCCCATCCTATCACAATGTTACAGTCTCATGACCTGATCTGTCTGCCCCATCCCGTCACAGTGTTACAGTCTGATGACCTGATCTGTCTCCCCCATCCCTCACAATGTTACAGTCTATGACCTGATCTGTCTGCCCCATCCCGTCACAGTGTTACAGTCTGATGACCTGATCTGTCTCCCCATCCCGTCACAATGTTACAGTCTATGACCTGATCTGTCTGCCCCATCCCATCACAATGTTACAGTCTCATGACCTGATCTGTCTGCCCCATCCCATCACAATGTTACAGTCTGATGACCTGATCTGTCTGCCCCATCCCATCACAATGTTACAGTCTGATGACCTGATCTGTCTGCCCCATCCCATCACAATGTTACAGTCTGATGGCCTGACCTGTCGGCCCCATCCCATCACAATTTTACAGTCTGATGACCTGATCTGTCTGCCTCATCCCATCACAATTTTACAGTCTCATGACCTGATCTGTCTGCCTCATCCCATCACAATGTTACAGTCTGATGACCTGATCTGTCTGCCCCACCTAATCACCAGGACGTTACAGTTCGTATTTTATGTTCATGACTGTCCCCCTCACTAGCAGCTAATCAGTGTAACCACCAGGACGTTACAGTTCATATTTTATGTTAATGACTGTCCCCCTCACTAACAGCCAATCAGTGTAATCACCAGGACGTTACAGTTCGTATTTTATGTTAATGACTGTCCCCCTCACTAGCAGCCAATCAGGGTAAGACAACTGCAGTCTGCAGAACAGAACACAACAATACACTGAAAGTTTGACATTCAACAAGTTTAGCGTCAACAAGTTTAGCGTCTTTTCACCGTAAACTTGGCCAAGTTCACTGACAGTCTATGAAAGCTGCATTCAGTTAACATCAGTGACAATTCTTAATCTCACACCACTACATCTGAGAATCTGCACGTCAGTGACAATTGTTGATCTCACACCACACATCTGAGAATCTGCACATCAGTGACAATTGTTGATCCCACACCATACATCTGAGAATCTGCACATCAGTGACAACTGTTGATCTCACACCATACATCTGAGAATCTGACCACTTGGAAGGAAGAAAAGAGGGACTTGAAGGCAGATGGTAAACCTTTACATGACACCATACAGGCACAACATGTGATAAAAATATGTAGTTGACCTGTAGAGTATATGATGGCAAAGTCCTTTTTTATGAACAAAACATCCTCCCATATCACTGAAAATCCGCTTGCACAGATTTTGTCATTTTACTGAGAGAAAATGGACCAGCTGCCTGATATTTTCATAGCAAATGTGTGACACAAAGGAATCCATTCTTCACGTTTTACGCTGGTAAGGAAATGAGATAAAAAAAATAATAATAATGTCTCTGTGAGAAGTGCTGATGGATATGGAGAAAGTTGAAGGTGATAGGTGAAGAGATGAAGGTCAGGTCAGTAGTCTGGGGAGGGCGTCATGACGGTCTGCACAAAGTCGGAGATCTTCACCCTGCCGGTGGCTGCGATGCCTGCCTCTCTGAACAGTGTGTCCACTGGCACACACACACACACACACATACACATACACACACACACACACACACACATACATACACACACACACATCATTATACAAAGCTCAAAACAGTACATTTGTTTTTATTTTCCCAGTATTCTAACTACTCTGGTCAGTCTCAGAATGTGTGCAGAGACTCGACAGTTTTGAGACAATCATGAACAAACAAACAAAAACAAATGTGTTTCCTCTTCATTTCTTCATTCTTCTCTTTCTATACATATACACCTCAAAATTTACCCACCATACTTTTTGCTTCACAAAAAACAGCTGAATTACACTTGAATCACGTACATTTCTTTGAAGCTGTGAGACAGGTTACTTTTTTGCGACCTCTTTCTCTACCTCAGCCAACCAAATGAAATAAAGAAAATCATGAGAAAAAAAAAACCTAAAGATTTGTTCAGCCCATGTACCAGACACCTACTGGTACCACACTTTACAGAAACACATAATGACTTACACATAAGCTCATACTTCACATGTACAGAGGCATACACATAACACACAAACAATCATAACCTGATCCACATGTATTCTAAAAAGAAAATAATGTATGCATAGGAAGAATATTACACACAAACAAAACAAATCCAGTGTCAAACAAACAAACCATCACGAAAGCATTAGAAAAATAACACGCACAAACAAAACAAATCCAGCATACAGGCATTCCATGGTGCGTACGAGTCGGGAGGAAAAAAAAAAACAAAAAACAAAAAAGTGAGAAAAAATAGGAGGATGGAAAACCCACTTCAAAAAAAAAAAAAAAGAAAAAGAAAAAGGTCAGAGGACAACAACAAACACACACACAAACACAACAAAACAAAACAAAAACCAAACAACTCCTGCATCAAAGGAAACAAACCAACACAGCCATCCTCCCCCAATCTCACCTTCATTACGACTGAGCTTTTCGCCCAGGCTGGTGAGGATCTGGCGGATGTCGGCGGTGTTGACGTAGCCGCTGCGCGTCCTGTCCTGAGCCAGCAGCGCCTGCAGCAGCTCCTGCTGGCAGTTCTCCACTGTGGAGTGCTCATGCATCACATCCAGGAACGAGGCAAAGTCTAGCTGGCCCTCATCTGGGAGGGGGGTGGGGTGGGAAAGAGAACAGTTTGGTTTCACTGCAGATATCACGGGAATTTCACACAGACAAGCAAAACTGTACATATTTACAAAGATGGCAAGATTATCCTTGGGTGAAAACTGATAACCGATAGTCACACTTCATCCCATATTGATGTGGACTTAGTGGAGCTGCAAGAAATAAAACCTAACTAGCTGTTTAAAAAAGAAAAGCAAGAAAAAAAAGAAGTAGTGGTGGTGGGGAATGGGTTCTGGAAACAGTGGTGAATATGGAACAGAAGGGATGGGGAGGGGAAGGGTTAATGATGAGCATGGAACAGTGGTGAATATGGAACAGAAGGGATGGGGAGGGGAAGGGTTAACGATGAGCATGGAAACAGTGGTGAATATGGAACAGAAGGGATGGGGAGGGGAAGGGTTAACGATGAGCATGGAAACAGTGGTGAATATGGAACAGAAGGGATGGGGAGGGGAAGGGTTAACGATGTGCATGGAAACAGTGGTGAATATGGAACAGAAGGGATGGGGAGGGGAAGGGTTAATGATGAGCATGGAAACAGTGGTGAATATGGAACAGAAGGGATGGGGAGGGGAAGGGTTAACGATGAGCATGGAAACAGTGGTGAATATGGAACAGAAGGGATGGGGAGGGGAAGGGTTAACGATGAGCATGGAAACAGTGGTGAATATGGAACAGAAGGGATGGGGAGGGGAAGGGTTAAGGATGAGCATGGAAACAGTGGTGAATATGGAACAGAAGGGATGGGGAGGGGAAGGGTTAACGATGAGCATGGAAACAGTGGTGAATATGGAACAGAAGGGATGGGAGGGGAAGGGTTAACGATGAGCATGGAAACAGTGGTGAATATGGAACAGAAGGGATGGGGAGGGGAAGGGTTAACGATGAGCATGGAAACAGTGGTGAATATGGAACAGAAGGGATGGGGAGGGGAAGGGTTAAGGATGAGCATGGAAACAGTGGTGAATAAGGACCAGAAGGGAGGGAGAGGGGAAGGGTTAAGGATGAGCATGGAAACAGTGGTGAATATGCAACAGAACGGAGGGGGAGGGGAAGGGTTAACGATGAGCATGGAAACAGTGGTGAATATGGAACAGAAGGGATGGGAGGGGAAGGGTTAACGATGAGCATGGAAACAGTGGTGAATATGGAACAGAAGGGATGGGGAGGGGAAGGGTTAACGATGAGCATGGAAACAGTGGTGAATATGGAACAGAAGGGATGGGGAGGGGAAGGGTTAACGATGAGCATGGAAGCAGTGGTGAATATGGAACAGAAGGGATGGGGAGGGGAAGGGTTAACGATGAGCATGGAAACAGTGGTGAATATGGAACAGAAGGGATGGGGAGGGGAAGGGTTAACGATGAGCATGGAAACAGTGGTGAATATGGAACAGAAGGGATGGGGAGGGGAAGGGTTAACGATGAGCATGGAAGCAGTGGTGAATATGGAACAGAAGGGATGGGGAGGGAAACGCTTAAGGATGAGCGTGTGGCGACAGGGAGTAAAAGAATAAACAAATCTAAAAAATGAAAATAGAAAATAAAAAAAAGGGGGAAAACAGAATGGAATACATTAAAAAATAAATTCAATCTTTTTAGAATATATACTCAAGACCCAATGTAAATATATATGCACACAATTTTGTTGGATTTTAGACGCACCTTTAACAAGCAATTGTCAAATTCACAGGCAAAATGCCCCAACCATTTATTCTAATATACTATGGCTCTTCTACACATGTGGAGATACAAAACCACACATACCCTTCTCTATGTACATCTTTTTGATGGTTTGTGTGCCTATTCAATGCCAGTTTTTTGGGGGGTTTTTTGCTCATTGAAGTAAATCTGAAATAAGACATGACCTGCGTACTGAAATGAGTTTCCAAATACAGTTCATGATTTTCAGAGGTACCGGAATCTCTTTCTTCTGGGTTCCCTCACAGAATAATATTTATTTCATTGAGAGATTTGACAAGGTTCCCTCACAGAATGATGTCTATTTCATTGACAGATTTGACAAGGTTCCCTCACAGAATGAATCCTATTTCATTGAGAGATTTGACAGCGTTGATTGACTGATTGATAATCCAAAACAGATAAGCAAGAAAATACTTTTTTTCGTTTGGCCTTTGTCCCTTCCGGGATTAACACACAAGCAGTATTACACAACACAGAACTAATCATAGAAAAAAAAAAGCAGTGATATGCACCAAAACTGTCTGTAACACACACACACACACGCAAACACACACACATGCACACACACACACACACACACACACACACACACACACATGCACACACATGCACACACACACATGCACATGCACACACACACGCACACGCAAACACACACGCACATGCAAACACACACACACAAACACACAACCTCATACACACACACACACACACACACACGCATCCACACACATACACACAACACACACACGCATCCACACACACACACCACACACACACACACACACACACACACACACACACACACACACACATCCACACACACACACATGCACACACACACGCACATGCGCACACACACACACACGCAAAACACACACACAAACACACAACCTCACACACACACACACACACACACACACACACACACACATGCACACACACACACACACACATACATGCCTACCCCTAAAAATGAATTCAAATTTCAGCAGCACTGATTTCAAATTTCAGTAGCACGGACTCAAAATCAGTAGCATTCCGTTTTTTCTTTTGAATGCAGGTTCATCGGCATCACCAGTTGGCACATCCATTCGCTTTCTCTTTGTATTAGACGCCATATTTCTCAAAACTTCAATTACTTGTGATATCCGGTTTAGTACTTCCGCTTTCAAAAGCATCGTTTGCTTGAATAACTGAGTTTAACGTCCCTCTATAGCAGAAGCCATTGGAGACATATATGTTATTTGTCTGCTTGATGAAGACCGGGCTTTACGTCCCTTTTACCTTCGGTGTTCTGCTTCTGCTTTCAAAAGCATCGTCTACTTCAACTTGCGATCGTTTTAAGTAAATTTTGTTGAAAAATCTTTTTACCGTAACGAAAAATAAATTTCCATAATCGCCGAAGCTACTTCGTGGTTTTTTTTAATCGCCGAAGAAAATACGGAAGTTCCATAGGGGTAGGCATGTATGCACACACAAGTTAGAGAAATGAGTAGCAAAGAAAATTAAATCAGACTATCAATAATCATTATTCCCATGTCTCTCCACAATGTATACAGCTCACAATAGAATGAATAATGGAAACATTTCAATAACAAAAACCACAAGATGATTCAGTGATTGTTTCTTTACATCAGATCAGTTACAAAATATTGATCTATTTAGTTCTTCTCATTTAAGATTATAAAAGACACAAGCTGAGTTATATTGAAATAAAGCTGAGCATACAGCAGCCGCTGCAGGACCCTGTGGCAATATCATTACAGCCACACACTTACTGCAGGACCCTGTGGCAATATCATTACAGCCACACACCTACTGCAGGACTTTGTGGCAATATCATTACAACCACACACCTACTGCAGGACCCTGTGGCAATACCATTACAGCCACACACCTACTGCAGGACTTTGTGGCAATATCATTACAACCACACACCTACTGCAGGACCCTGTGGCAATACCATTACAGCCACACACCTACTGCAGGACTTTGTGGCAATATCATTACAACCACACACCTACTGCAGGACCTTGTGGCAATACCATTACAGCCACACACCTACTGCAGGACCCTGTGGCAATATCATTACAGCCACCACACACATACTGCAGGACCCTGTGGCAATATTACAGCCACATACCTACTGCAGCACCCTGTGGCAATATCATTACAACCACACACCTACTGCAGGACCCTGTGGCAATATCATTACAGCCACACACCTACTGCAGGACCCTGTGGCAATATCATTACAACCACACACCTACTGCAGGACCCTGTGGCAATACCATTACAACCACACACCTACTGCAGGACCCTGTGGCAATATCATTACAACCATACACCTACTGCAGGACCCTGTGGCAATATCATTACAACCACACACCTACTGCAGGACCCTGTGGCAATATCATTACAGCCACACACCTACTGCAGCACCCTGTGGCAATATCATTACAACCACACACCTACTGCAGGACCCTGTGGCAATATCATTACAACCACACACCTACTGCAGCACCCTGTGGCAATATCATTACAGCCACACACCTACTGCAGGACCCTGTGGCAATATCATTACAGTCACACACCTACTACAGGACCCTGTGGCAATATCATTACACTACACACATACTGCAGGACCCTGTGGCAATATCATTACACCACATACCTACTGCAGGACCCTGTGGCAATATCATTACAACCGCACACCTACTGCAGCACCCTGTGGCAATATCATTACAACCACACACCTACTGCAGGACCTTGTGGCAATATCATTACAACCACACACATACTACAGAACCCTGTAGCAATATCATTACAACCACACACATACTACCGAACCCTGTAGCAATATCATTACAACCACACACATACTTTTTCAATCTAAGGAGCTGAAACCCTTTCTGCTTGCACTGTCTAACTGTTCCGCAGAACAAGTTTGAACAAATTTTTCACTTGTGCGCAAAATGTCTGTTCATCATTTGAGAGTCCCATAATTTCTTTACTGCAAGTAGGAAATGACATTCGATGGTTACCTTTTTCTTTCTCTGTTCCCCATTGATTGACTGCTGTAGGTTTTACTTTTGCTGTTTTTGTTTCATATCTTTCTTTGTTTTACAATCTCATCTAAAATCACTTATCATGAATAGGTGTTAAACTGAAGAACCACCCACACACATGATGTATACACAGTGAGCAAACACATGTACAGGTACACATGTGAAGACGAAAGGAAAACAACACTAACGGGAGACATATTTCTTGAAGTACTTGGCGATCTCCTCCCGGGTGGGGCTGTAGCTGAGCGACCGCATGATAATGGACAGGTCCCCTTCATGCGTGATGTACCCTCGGCGTGCGTGGAAGTCGAAACATTCCTTGAACTCTGCAACAGTCACAGACATGCAACAGTGGCTTGCATTCTGAATAAAAGTGATTGTAATTTAAGGTTTTTCATAAAGATCAGGGGAGTGAGGAAGAGGAGAAAAGTATGTGTGTATATGTGAGTGAGATAGTATGTGTGTATATGTGAGTGAGATAGTATGTGTGTGTGTACTCTATTGTGATTATAACAGGGTGAGGGGACAGGGGGAGGGCTGAGAAGAGAGGACAGGGGAAGAGGACATCTGGGGAAAGGGGTGAAGGATGTTGGGCCAGGGGTGTGTGACAGAGACAGTGAAAGAGAGAGAGACAGAGACACAAAGAGAGACAGGCAGACAGACAGAGAAACTAGAGGGAGACAGAGAAAGACAGGCAGAAAGAGAGAGACAGACAGACAGACAGACAGACAGAGAGAGAGAGAGAGAGAGAGAGACAAAGTGTGTGTGTGTGTGTGTGTGTGTGTGTGTGTGTGTGTGTGTGTGTGTGTGTGTGTGGTGTTTGTCAGTCTCTGTCTGTCTGTGTGCTTGTGTGTGTTTCATGTCTGTCTCTTTGTGTCTGTCTGTGCATGTCTGAGTATGTGTCTTATGTGCATCTGTGTGTGAGAATATAATGTTTGTGTATTTTAAAGCACTGAAGTCTGATATGTGTGCCGTGCTTCTTGTGGTGGTGTGTGTGTGTGTGTGTGTGTGTGTGTGTGTGTGTGTGTGTGTGTGTGGTGTGTGTGGTGTGTGTGTGTGTGTGTGCATATTTACATGTGTCACTGTGTATGTGAAACAATTGCTCTGCCCACCCAAGAAAAGACAACTCTTTCGTGAATAATCTGAGATGGTGCATTCTGCAGTTCATCATTTGCTGACAAACCTCATATCTCCTACAGCAAGCTGCACTGCATTCTGTAATGCCAGAGTGAAATCATCAGACCAACACTAACAGACAAGCCTCCTTCAAACACATATATAGATCAAAGTCAAGAGATCCTTTCACTGGACACTTGTCAACCTACACTTAACACAAAGGTTTCTATCTCAGTCGTAGTGATTAGGGAAGCCCCAACATCACCTACCAAGGATGTTGGAAAATGGTGACCTAGGAGCTTGCTGGCTTTACCTGATCAAACACTGAGGGGGTGATATAACATGAATCACAGTCTGCAGCCTCCAAAACACGTTTCTACAAACTTGCTGTTTCAATTAGTATTGCCTCTTCACCATACCTCAGTCTCGGGCCTGGGTTGTTCATCACCACCACTGTAGAAACTAGAATTTAAGGTTGTCACAAAAAAGCAGGGTTGTTTGACCTTTGACAGATTATAAGGAAAGTTTTTTACTCTCTGCCTTTATCGTCTCTATCATTTTGGTTCAAACTGATTTGTTTTAGGTTTTAAGTGATTCAGCAGCAACTGGCCTGTCATCGCCTTGAAGTTTTGCACAAGTTTTGGTGTTTCAGAGGCTTCTAAAAACACACTGCTAATCACATGGGGCATAAACTGCTGTGCACAAAGAGCAGTTTGTTAATATTTGGCAAACAGCTAGTTCTTCATTGATTAACATCTCTCATCAATGACAAGCCAGATTGCCAGGTTAGAGCAGCAATGCTCTGCTTTGAATTTTTTCCTCCCACATCAACAGGACAACAGTGCAAAGGGAAGGAGGAAACTGTTGGGCTAAAACAGGGAAGTCACTGGTAAACTAAAAAACAAAAATCAGAATCAGATGCACAAAGCCCATGGCTATGAGTTGGCTGGGCCGATGTGCTTGAGGAAGAATTACTGTATCATTTTTGATGCTTCAAAAGCTGATGTCACAGGTCAAGTTCCTGACTGTCTGAGGACAGTTTGGGGATGAAGTAGAAGAACTGTCATGAAGTG
The DNA here is from genome assembly GCA_033310375.1 of Conus canariensis. NCBI lineage: Eukaryota > Metazoa > Mollusca > Gastropoda > Neogastropoda > Conidae > Conus > Conus canariensis. Next base: position 41,000,602 of record CM065744.1, read on the forward strand.
ATCTGGGCCTGTGAGAAACGTAGAGCGCACACCAGCCCACACAAAAGATTAGGTAGAAGTGAAAGCTGACAGACTGACGCTGATGATGACGACTGTGATCACATGGACTAAAAGTTGACTGATGCTGATGATGACAACTGTGATCACATGGACTAACCAGAGCAGGGTAAGTCCAAAGGGAATCTTGAACACTTGGGTTGTGGGAAAACAGATCAAAAACAAAAACAAAAAGAAATAATGAGGCCTTTGAGACAAAGATGTGGGAAAAGATGAACATTGTTTTTGTCTTTACTCCAGAGAATAAGAGAGACAATTGGGAGGAGGGCTGAAAGAGGATTACTGCATCACTAGAGTGCAGGATCTCAGACGTTCCATCATCTGAACTAAGCAGTCTAGTAAGGCCGGGCAAACAGGAAAAGGGACAAAGGAACAAAGCCAACACTTTAGAGAGTTCCAATGTAGTGCTAGTCTACCAAAAGGAAATAAATTTTGAGCTCACAAAATGAATGAAGAAGAGACAGAGATGACAACAAAGTGTGTATGTAAATGCTAACAGGTCTCCTAGAAAAGAAAAAAAAGATTGTAATTATTCAGTACATGCAAAAGGAGTTGGAAAAGAGAAAGAACAATAAACCAGACCCAGTTATCAAAGGAGGGAAGACTGTGAATGGGAGGATAGTCAGTAGACAAATAGCAGATTGATTGGGAGAGACAGTTCAGGACAAAAAGATATTTGACACACTGCTGTTAAAAATTGTAAAACTGATTTTAACATTAAACATCTTTGACACTGAAAATCCTTGTTTTATGATGTATACAAAATGTTCATGGGCTGTTAAATACAAAGAATAAACTACACAATCACAGATTCAAAAATTAAAGCTACGAGGCAGTGACATATTGAGGTGGTTAAATGCTCTGTTTCTATTTTTCACTTCTATACCAGTATTAACTAATTAAGTGTATCACTTTATTCCCAGAGTCACTTGCATGCAGATGAATATATATACAACTTTAAATGAAGCCCCTACTAAGGAATCAATTTCATATGATTTTACTACAGACTGTAATGGCAAACTGTTTACAAGGGCCCAATCCATGTGATGTAAATGTTGAGAACTGATCTAGTATCTTGAAAAAAAATATGAGACAGTCTGATAGGGAATGTGTAGTAGGTGATTTTAACTATCTGACTATTTGCTTGCAGTGCAACTGGACAAGTTCTTGAGATGAGTCCTTTGCTGAAAACCTAATGAAGCCTTTTTAAATCACTTGGTGTAAAACCCTAAAACCGAAAAAAGTTTGTTCTAGTCATGCACCAGGCCAGTGAACATCCCATCCATGACAACTCCTAAACTAAAGCCAGCATCAGATATCATGGCGAATTTCTTGCTAAAAAGTAACAGTTGACTGGTGAGTGTACATGATGTGGTGACTAGTAGCAGCCTGACCCTTGTTACTGGCCACATGGACCATCTCCAGCAATAGCAGCTCTGGGAAGGAACCATTCAGCCAAAAGGCATGTTCAACAAAAAAATTCATTTTACCAGTTGCAAGAGGTTTCTGGACAATAACCCTACCAAGTTACTATGAAGTAAATTTGGGGGGTCTTTTCAAATCTGATTCATTTTGACAAAGAAGTTGTTACCACTGAGGATTCAATTAGGCATAAAGTAGATCGTGAAGCTTAGTGCCTAGTATGATGGGGCTATTTAAATGTTATGTGGTCTATCCCATTATTTGTGACTATAATTATGTATCCTGAATCCCGAGTATGGCCGTCTTAAGACGAGCAAAACTGGGCGTGGTCATTGATCTTTAGTGTTTAAACTTGATTTACTCACCTTCGATTTTTCCCTCACTGAAATACCGCGCCTGAAAACAAAATAAACATAAATTATCAAAACAACTAATGTATGCGCATATCTATGGTACAACGAACGTTGAATCCATCTTAAATGTGGCTGATCGCACGGAAACAAAAACTACCCACCATATTGGAGTCTGAGAGTTACCGTTCAGTGAGAGAGTGATCCCGCTTGGTGCACATGGCCAATGTTGACGTCAGATCCTCCAGCAGAACTGATCGAAGTGTATATCCTGGTGGAGGCACTAATCGAAGTGGACTTTGAAAAACCGGGTTGCTTCTGTTTGTAAAGTTTTGTCGACATTAATTATGAATTGGAAGAAAACCATCAAAGTCTCGTGCGTTATAGGAGGGGCTTTTTGCGGAGTGTGTTTGGCCAAGACGTGTACAAAGTCAGACAAGTTCAACGGAACAGTGTGTGCGGCCACGCCGACAGAGAATAACCCTAACGACAGCTTGACCGAGAGCCAGCAGAGACTAAAAGGTCTCACTTTGAAACAGGTCCATGTCTATTTCAGACATGGGGCGAGGACACCGCTCCATCTCACCCCAGGACTGGAGGAGGTGAGCATTTGATCTTCGACCCTTTCAGTTTCTAAGTAGTTTAGTCAGAGCAGGGGATGCAGACAAAGTCCTAGTTTAGAGGCCCCGCTATCGGTCTATGACATGTGTCGACGTCAATGATTGGCACTTACATCGACAGAAAAGCATTTCTTCATGAAAGCATGAATCGGCGAGATCGACACAAAGGAGCCGGTTAACATAAACAAAAAACAAAAAAAAATGGGAGGGGGGGGGGGGGGAGGGGGTTGCATCATTCATTTCAAGTCATGATCATTGCATCAGTCATTATGTTTAAGAATTAGAGAATGGCCTGATACATGTCTGAAATGCTCAAAAACATGTATAGAGCTTAAAGTACAGTTTAGACCCAGCGCAGTATGTTCACAAAAATTGTATTCTTATGTAACAGGGAGTGTTGGTGACAAACTATTTCTTTGTTACTCAAGAACTAATTTTCTTAAACAGTTGTTTAAGGCACAGAATTACAATAACATAACAATATCCACACATGTTATTTAAAAGCACTAACAGAGCTCTGTAACACAAGTACAAAAATTCATAAACTTTCTTGAACTAAAAGAATGTTTTAAGCTATATACCCTGGAGAAATGAGCAAAACAACTGGAGAAATTAGCAAAAAAAAAAACAATTCAACATAAAAACTGGCTCAGGTTTTTTCTTCTTTTTTTTCAACTTATTTTAAAATCTTTGATATAGTCAAACTTAACACACGGACAAACAGAAAAAGTCTCATCATCGCAACAAGAATAACCATAGTAACTGTTTATTGTATGCTGCCTCCTTTGTTAAAGATTTTCTTTTCTGCAGCCAAACGAAGTTTTCATCATGTACTTGTTCATGTGTGTGATGTGTTCTGTTTGTGTAAGATGCTTTGAAAGATTGTGTGTGTGTGTGTGTGTGTGTGTGTGTGTGTGTGTGTGTGTGTGTGTGATGCCATGATTAATAGATAGTGATTTGGTGATGTTGTCATTGATTGATGATGTTTCATGGAAATGCATGCTTGCTTCACTTGGTTTGTGTGTGGTGTGTGTGTGTGTGTGTGTGTGTGTGTGTGTGTGTGTGTGTGTGGTGTGTGTGATACAGCCATCAGTTCACAAGATTCACCAGATATGTTTTTCCAGTGTGACATGTGTGCGTGCGTTTACAAGTGTGTGAACACTGTAATACAGCCATCAGTTAACAAGATTCTTTTTTGCTCGCCAGGTAATTTTTTACAGTGTGACATTGTCATTACAATGACACAGTTTACAAAGTCTCTGACTGTCCATCTGTGTTAATTGCTGTAAGCAGTTGCTTGGCAGAGGCATTTTCCCTGGTGGAGTCTGCAGTCATGAAATACGGGCTGGTACACCCATAGGAACACTACTGTGGAAGTTGTCATGTCACGTCCAGTGGCCATTACACAATGGCATCTGCTAGGGAGCGATTATGTCCCTTGACATCTTAATGGCACGCCCTATGTGTGCCTGCTCCCTATGTGAACACAGTTCAGGCTTGCAAAGGTGGAGCAGGATTGCTCCCAGCTGGTTGGTTCAGCAGTTGAGGACGTACTTCTGTGGGTCCTATTCGCGTACAGGTGTATCATTTTCTTCTATAACAGTTTTTAATACTAAATCAGTAAATGATTTCACGTGAAGTATGATTTCATTTTCTGTGACTATCAGTTGTTTTTGATGATTTAATTCTTGCTGTCTTTCTTTTTGTTGGTTTTGTTGTTGTTAATTTATTTTGTGCAGGTGACATGTTCAGCAGATCAGATCTTTAGCTGACTTACTTATATGTCATCAGTGTCTATCACTGATGCCAGTTTGCATTTGCTGCTGTGTTTCAGGTGGCGTACCCCAAAGAGTTCATGCTGCGGACTCCCCCCTGCTTCAACTTCCAGCACAAGGTGATGGTGCTGCCCGACATGAAGCCCAAGGAGGGGTCGGACATGGAGGACCACTACAAGAAAACCCCGCTCAAGGTCTGCCCTTGTGTGTGCTCTGGAGGACACTCAGCAGTTAATCAGTCAGACCCATGCACCCATACACTTTTGATATCTGTAGATACTGGACAGATAAGTAGCGGAGGAAGTGGGGGTTGGAGCAAGTACAGGCCAAACAATTCCTCCCTCATTAAAATTGTGTGCTCTGGATGATTGAAACTCTACAGTGAATCCGACCTATGCACCCAGATATTTTTCGTATTTATATTTATGCTGGACAGATAAGTAGGTGAGGGGGAGGAGAGCAAGTGCAGGCAAACAATTCTTCCCTCAGATTTTAAGAAGAAGAATTAGCGAGTCCCAAAATTCAAGGACAAACAAGTTACATTTGTTCCTCCATGTTTTTGGCGGACTCACAAAGAATGATTCTGTAATGTGATGATTCTTAAAATGTGTTTCAATTTCCGTCTGCAGTCACCTCACTTTGAAACTAATTCTTCCCTCATTAAGATGATGACCTAGCAAACATTTGTCAACCAAAAAATTGGGACTGGGGATAGGGGCATGGGGGAGGGAGGAAAAGGGCTTGAAAAAGAGGACTTCCAAGTGTTACATGAAAACCTTAGGGGCATGGGGGAGGAAAAGGGCTGGAAAAAGAGGACTTCCAAGTGTTACATGAAATCCTTAGGGGCATGGGGGAGGAAAAGGGCTTGAAAAAGAGGACTTCCAAGTGTTACATGAAATCCTTAGGGGCATGGGGGAGGAAAAGGGCTTGAAAAAGAGGACTTCCAAGTGTTACATGAAATCCTTAGGGGCATGGGGGAGGAAAAGGGCTTGAAAAAGAGGACTTCCAAGTGTTACATGAAATCCTTAGGGGCATGGGGGAGAGGAGGAAAAGGGCTTGAAAAAGAGGACTTTATAAAATATTATATGAAATCGTTAGGAGCATGGGGGAGGAAAAGAGCTTGAAAAAGAGGACTTTATAAAATATTATATCAAATCGTTAGGGGCATGGGGGAGGAAAAGAGCTTGAAAAAGAGGACTTTATAAAATATTATATCAAATCGTTAGGGGCATGGGGGAGGAAAAGAGCTTGAAAAAGAGGACTTTATAAAATATTACATGAAATCCTTAGGGGCATGGGGGAGGAAAAGAGCTTGAAAAAGAGGACTTTATAAAATATTATATCAAATCGTTAGGGGCATGGGGGAGGAAAAGAGTTTGAAAAAGAGGACTTTAAAGTGTTGTATTAACTCAATCGAGTCTTGTCGGAAGCGGGTTTCTGACACTGTTCACATCGCTTGAAGGCGTGTCGGACGCATACTTCTGACAGAGTTTGACGATTTCTAAATCATACCGCCTTTTATTAAAGGGCAATAAATCTCGTTTCAGGGACAGCTTAGGGCCTTTTTTTGCAGTTGCTTCCATTATACCGTTCTTCGTGTATTCTGTAGTAGTTTTATATGGACTTGAATTGTCCTACTCTCAGTTCCCGCGATCACACAATTTTTAACACGATCACACGATTTTGAGTGGATCAAGCATTTTGTGGTCAAATTCTTGTGTTTTATGCAGTTGTCATAAATAAACTATTCTCTGTAGGTCATACCAAGTGCTCAGAAGTGTAACTGACCTTGTGTGGGAGGATAGAGAGCATGAAGAAGTGGATTACAGTGTGCACAAAAAGTTTTTGTTTTTCTGCAAATGTGTATCATTTTGGATTACTTACATCATGTGAACTGTGTGGATTCCTCACTGAGGGTAAGCATTTTTTATAAATATATTGGTTTTTTTCCTCTCCAGTGGTGTATGTTTCATGCTCCTAGGTGAAGTGGTTGATTTTTTAATGATTTTTTTTTAAATGGCCAAAACCCTGTGATCTGAGGGACAAACTGGTCCAGTTTGGCTGTGACTTGATTGAGTTAAATCCTTAGGGGCATGGGGGAGGAATAGGTGTGTAATAAGAGAACTTTAAAGTGTAATATTAAATCCTTCGGCGGCAGCAGATCATTGACAATGCTGTGCTGAGAACAGTCCATGATTTGTTCTGCCTGTCCACAGTAGATTTTCATCTCCCTGGTGACCCTCATCAGTAGAACTGAGCTGGAGTCGGTCCTGTGAGATTACCATCACCACATTTTACTTTGTTGTAGTTTTGAAAAAGAAATGTTATTTGGTTCGGCAAGACAATGTGAACAAACGGATTACAGGACAAAACACAATGCATTTCGACCTCTTTGGTCATCTTCAGGTAAAACAAACAACATTCAGGACAATGGAAATGGAGAAAGAGCTGACTTGATGTGAAATACAAAACAACGAAGGGTAGCAGTCAGTATGAATCGAAGTTACATACAACGTGACGTGACTGAAGGCAGAAATCAATTCAAACAAATCTTTTTTTTTTTATGTTATTGGTTCTGCAAGACAATCTTGACAAACAGATTACAGGACAAAACATAATGCATTTTGACCTCTTAGGTCTTCAGGTAAATCAAAAAACATTCAGGACAATGAAAATGATTTGTTGTTGTTGTTGTTGTGTTTTAAGACAGTCATGTGGACTGATGTCATGATCTAATCATCTTGTCTGGTGACTTTGCAGGGAGGGGGGTATGCCGGAAACCTGACAACGTACGGCCAGGAACAGATGTACAACCTGGGTCTCAAACTTCGGCGTATCTATGTTGATGTCCACAACCTCCTGTCAGATGGCTATCAGCCTGAGGATGTCTAGTGAGTGTGGATCTTTCGTGTGTGTGTGTGTGTGTGTGTGTGTGTAAGCATGTGTGTGTGTGTGTGTGTGTGTGTGTGTGTGTCTTTTTTTTTATTGAAGTTCCAGGTAAACCAGCTAAATGAAGTGCAGCCTAGTATAACCTTCATTCTGTCTAGATACCTCTCCACACCAATGGCCATTACAAGTTTGTGTTGAAGCAAACTCTTCGGTGACTGCAGGTTTCATAGGGAGTGTTGCTGGGTGCAAGTAGGGGTGTTGTCTAACATGGGAGGCTCATGTAGGCTACCTAAATGACCACACAATTAGCGATTTTGATTGATGATGTCATGCATATTTAGGATCAGAACAGACATCGGCTGAACACCACCAAGGTGACTCTGCACAGTGCAGTGTCTCCTCTAGTGGGTGATCTGAGGACAACCTGATTTTGTTAGGATGTGAAAGGCTGAGCTTTGCTGCTGCTGTGTACAGGGAACTAGAATGAATGATGCTGGGGGAAGGAACTGAGGGTACATGAAAAATAAAACCACGAAAAAAAAAAAAAGAAAAAAAGAGAGAATAAAAATGTTGGTGACTTTTTGTGTCTTTGTGTTCCTTTGGCAAAATGTGCCAATGTTCTCCGTTAGGTATGTGAATGTGCATTGCAAGGCTTTTTTGTTGTTGTTTGTTTGTTTTTTGTTTTCTTTGCAAGGTCTGTCAGTGTTTTGGGGCAAGTTATGTTCACATGCTTTTGTGTGGTTCATCAGAGTTTTTGGTGAGACAGGTAGTGTCTTTTCCACAGTCCATCGAACAGTGACATATGAGAACTGGACATGAGGCATGAAAAAAAAAAAAAAAAAGGAAAGGAAAAAGAAGTGGAGTTGGTCATCTTTTTCTGTCGTGGAGGATTGGGTGAGGTCCATGTGGCATATATGTGAGTTGATTTTAACGTGGTGACAGCCCTAATATGGCCCTTCGCGGTCGGCTGGGCTGTAAGCAGCATTACCTTACCTCACCTCTATGTGGCATGAAATTATAAGGCCTGCACATGTAGCAGCTTGAGAGGGAGTCATTCCAGTTCGCCATGTCCAGCCCTCTGAAATATCTCAAACATGTGTGATTGAGAGCAATAAGAACTGTAAACTGTTTGAGTTATGTACTCCTGATGCTGGATAGAAGTGGTTTCACTTCGGCTCCTCGGCAAAACGGGGGTTTCGTTCAGCTGATGCCAGTTCAGTCAGGAACTCCATCTCACAGAGGTTGTTCAGAGTTCACAACACGCCGGTGGCCACTGAGCGTAATGAACCATTGATGTGTGACCTTCACTGACATGCATTCTCAACTACACAGCATCAAATGTGTGGTTAGTTGGTGGTAGAAGATGGCGTCTTGTCTGTGCACAGGTGTGACGGTGTATTGATCGAGGCAGTTGGCCCATGCCATGTGTAGGATGTGGGTCTGTTGCCTATTACTGTTAGGGTTGATACTGAGTATGATAGGTATACGAGTGAAGATCTCTGAGTGGAATAAGGCCATGAAGAATACTTTATGTCCCTCATCTCCAGGTGGAAAGTTGACCGATTTTTGTTGGGGTTTTTTGGGGGTTTTTGTGGCTTTTTTGTTTGTTTGAAGAGAGGGGAGGGGGGGGGAGGAGGAGGAGGATGATGGGATGTGTTTTGTTTTTTTTTGGGGGGGTGGGGGGTAGAGGGGAGGGAGGAGGGGAGGGAGGGACATTTGCCAGAAATGAAAACAGCCCACTGAAAAAGAAAGAGCAGACCAAGGGAAATTTGTTTCCTAAATAGTTTGGTATGAATGGGGAGAACACGTTGCTGTGGTGTGGTATGAATAGGGAGAACACGTTGCTGTGGTGTGGTATGAATAGGGAGAACACGTTGCTGTGGTGTGGTATGAATAGGGAGAACACGTTGCTGTGGTGTGGTATGAATGGGGAGAACACGTTGCTGTGGTGTGGTATGAATGGGGAGAACACGTTGCTGTGGTGTGGTATGAATGGGGAGAACACGTTGCTGTGGTGTGGTATGAATGGGGAGAACACATTGTTGTGGTGTGGTAATGAATGGGGAGAACACATTGTTGTGTGTGTGGTATGAATGGGGAGAACACATTGTTGTGGTTTGGTATGAATGGGGAGAACACATTGTTATGGTGTGGTATGGTAGAATGGGGAGAACACATTGTTATGGTGTGGTATGGTATGAATGGGGAGAACACATTGTTATGGTTGGTATGAATGGGGAGAACACATTGTTATGGTTTGGTATGAATGGGGAGAACACATTGTTATGGTGTGGTATGAATGGGGAGAACACATTGTTTGTGGTGTGGTATGAATGGGGAGAACACATTGTGTGTGGTTTGGTATGAATGGGGAGAACACATTGTTATGGTGTGGTATGGTATGAATGGGGAGAACACATTGTTATGGTGTGGTATGAATGGGGAGAACACATTGTTGTTGTGTGTGGTATGAATGGGGAGAACACATTGTTGTGGTTTGGTATGAATGGGGAGAACACATTGTTATGGTGTGGTATGGTATGAATGGGGAGAACACATTTGGTGTGGTGTGGTATGAATGGGGAGAACACATTGCTTGTGGTGTGTGGTATGAATGGGGAGAACACATTGTTGTGGTGTGGTATGGTAATGAATGGGGAGAACACATTGTTGTGGTGTGGTATGGTATGAATGGGGAGAACACATTGTTGTGGTGTGGTATGGTATGAATGGGGAGAACACATTGTTGTGGTGTGGTATGGTATGAATGGGGAGAACACATTGTTGTGGTGTGGTATGGTATGAATGGGGAGAACACATTGTTGTGTGTAGTGGTAGAATGGGGAGAACACATTGTTGTGGTGTGGTATGAATGGGAGAACACATTGTTGTGGTGTGGTATGAATGGGGAGAACACATTGTGTGGTGGTATGGTATGAATGGGGAGAACACATTGTTGTGGTGTGGTATGAATGGGGAGAACACATTGTTATGGTGTGGTATGGTATGAATGGGGAGAACACATTGTTGTGGTGTGGTATGGTATGAATGGGGAGAACACATTGTTGTGGTGTGGTATGAATGGGGAGAACACATTGTTGTGTGTGGTGTGGTATGAATGGGGAGAACACATTGTTGTGGTGTGGTATGAATGGGGAGAACACATTGTTTGGTGTGGTGTGGTATGAATGGGGAGAACACATTGTTGTGGTGTGGTGTGGTATGAATGGGGAGAACACATTGTTATGGTGTGGTATGAATGGGGAGAACACATTGTTGTGGTGTGGTGTGGTATGAATGGGGAGAACACATTGTTGTGGTTGGTGTGGTATGAATGGGGAGAACACATTGTTATGGTGTGGTATGGTATGAATGGGGAGAACACATTGTTATGGTGTGGTATGAATGGGGAGAACACATTGTTGTGGTGTGGTGTGGTATGAATGGGGAGAACACATTGTTGTGGTGTGGTATGAATGGGGAGAACACATTGCTGTGGTGTGGTATGAATGGGGAGAACACATTGTTGTGGTGTGGTATGGTATGAATGGGGAGAACACATTGTTGTGGTGTGGTATGGTATGAATGGGGAGAACACATTGTTATGGTGTGGTATGAATGGGGAGAACACATTGCTGTGGTATGGTCCTCCACTCCGCTCCCCCTCTCCCTCTTTGCTTTTACCAAAATTCCTACCATTTTTTTTTCTTGGCTTTAGTTTCATGCCTGATGTCCCCTTTGTACTATTGTAGCCTCATCATTCATGGCATTCATCTGAGCAGCATCAAATGTGTATATCATTCAATAGCGTCAGAAAGATGGCAGTTTTTTTGTTGGTTTTTTTTTTTTTTTTCATTTCTCAAGTACACAGAAAGCATAAAATGTAATGAAATGACAAATATTTCGTTTGATACGAAACAGTGGCTTACTGTCACCATTGATCATGAGGGGTGTCTCCAACATCACCACAAAAATAACCAATCATTTTGGTTAAGTGTCTAATAAACACAAGAAATATGTCTCAATGTCAGTGTATTCTGCTCTCGAAAGGGGATATCTCCCCTCACACGATCACAAAAGGCGTAGAAAACACATTTTAAAATGAAACTTCTGTTTCAATAAATGTAACTGGGTTGCAGTCCATTTTGGAGTGCATCTATAGATGATTAATTAACACGGTGTGATTACATAAGCAAAAAATCAAGTAGATGCAATAGTGCATGAAAAAAACAGGTAAAAGTGGCACAGATCAACAGCCACCCAGAAAACAGAAATGTTTTAGCAGTGAAGCCAATTAAGGTTTGTTATCATCTGTTCTAATGTAGTGCTGCGTTCATTAATCATTTTTTTAGACCCAATGTGGGGACTGATGGGGGGAAGGGGGAGAGGTGGGGGCCATAATTTTCAAACTATTTCATCCAAGGTCACATTGATGGCAGTCGCCTGTAAACTCAACTGACTGTTTATGTATGTGAAGCTTAATTAAATAGAAAAATCAGCATTAAGTCCTGAGCTGGGACTGTCTGACCTCCTTTAAGTCTATACTTAACAGGCAAGCTCTGATCTTCTTCTGATACACATGGGGGGGGGGGGGGGGGGGGGGTTGTTCCTGAGCTGGGACTGTCTGACCTTTAAGTCTATACTTAACAGGCAAGCTCTGCTCTTCTTCTGATACACATGGGGGGGGTTCCTGAGCTGGGACTGTCTGACCTTTAAGTCTATATTCAACAGGCAAGCTCTGCTCTTCTTCTGATACACATGGGGGAGGGGGGGGGGGGGTTCCTGAGCTGGGACTGTCTGACCTTTAAGTCTATACTTAACAGGCAAGCTCTGCTCTTCTTCTGATACACAACTGTGGGGGGGGGGGGGGGGGGGGGGGGGGTTCCTGGGCTGGGACTGTCTGACCTTTAAGTCTATACTTAACAGGCAAGCTCTGCTCTTCTTCTGATACACATGGGGGGGGGGGGGGGGGGGGGTTTCCTGAGCTGGGACTGTCTGACCTCCTGCTCTTCTTCTGATAGGTACCTCATCCCAGAACTAAGATCTATAGACAAAGATTGTTTCTTTCCAACCCAGACAACATGGGACAGACTCCCTGACACCCCAGCCTCTTTTGAATCTGACCTTAAAACTGACCTCTTCGCCTGGCTGTAGGTTTGGTTGTGGTCTGCGTCATTTCAGACAGCTAGTACTTCTGCATATGTGCATGTTTGATTAGTGTACATGTTATCTATTTATGCTCTAGTCATGTGTTTTTGTGTAATTGACAACAGTGTGTTTGGTAGTACTGTCTGTGTACTGTATAGATAAGATAAGATAAGATAATGTTACTTATAGCCCAGCCGACCGCAAAGGGCCACATCAGGGCTGTCACCACGTTAAAATCAACTCACAAGTCATTCATTCACACAATTCTTTAAAATACATCGAAAAACCCTCTGAAAGTTTGTTAAAAATCTTCCACTGTAAAAACTCAGATCCGATGAAAAATGTTAATCTCTTTCAAGAACTCAAAGATGGCATCAGGTGGGACATCTCTGAACAAGGTTTTCATGGAATCTGCCGTAAAATGTTTGTGTCTCACATCGTGCAAGTCCCAACACTCTAAAAGAATATGTTTCATTGTGAGTGGCACATGACATGGAATGCACCACGGAGCTTCTTCACTCTTTAAAAGGTACGAATGGGTAAAATACGAATGGCCGGTGTGCAGCCGGCACAGAACTGTTTCTTCTTTACGACCACCAGACGCAGATGGGAGGAACTCCTTAAGGTTTGGACGGATCTGAAAGAGTTTGTTATCCGTCTGTGTATTCCAATCCTCCTGCCAGAGGTCTCTCACATAATCGTTAATTTTGGGTTTCAGATCTGAGCAGGGGATATATATGTCGGACAGTTTCTCTCTTGTGGCATTCTTGGCTAAACGATCAACCATTTCGTTCACTGTATAGATAGATTTACCTGCCTTGGGTCATGCTCAGCATGACACACTTGTTTTCTTTCCCTCAAATCTCCAAAGGATTAAAAAAAAAAAAAAAGAACACACAAAAAAAAAGAAAAAAAGAAAGAATCAACCACACCCTGTGTCAAACTCGTAAATAGAGGAGCGACCAGAACTAAACTGCTTGTCTGTGGTGATTGAAGAAGCTTCCTCAAAGACGAATTTGTTCAGTCATTGGGTGACATGAATGTCGACTGTGTTGCAGCGTGCAGTCGACGAACATCAACCGAACAATAGCGTCAGCGCGCTGCGTCATGGCTGGACTGTTTGGGAAAGAGGAGCTGAACAAGAATGGTGAGAAGAAGAGAGACACAAAGCCCGAAGTCCTGTTTCAGGGTCAGGTTGATGTCTCTGGCTGGCTGTCTTTGTATGTTTATACAGTTAATGATATGCTTACACATGCATAAGTGTGCATGAGCATGTATGCACACACGTTGATGTGCGCACATACACACACACAGACACACATGTAAACGCTCACTTGGTCACAAGCATAACCTACAGATTTGTTCTTACGCACACACACACACACACACACTCTCTCTCTCTCTCTCTCTCTCTCTCTCTCTCTCTCTCTCTCTCTCTCTCTCTCTCTCTCTTCCCCCTCTTTTCTCTCTCTCTGTCTCTCTCTGTCTTTTCTTGTTCTTACATTCGCACTCTCTCTCCCTCTCTCTCTTTTTCTCTCTTTCTCTGTCTCTCTCTCCCTCTCATTTTCTCTTCTCTTCCCCCTCCTCTATGCTTAATGAGTATTTATCTATCTATGTTTATTGCCAGGCCAGTGTTTATGATGTAGGGCAATGTACAAGTATCTTGTATTCTGTAATTAAGCGTGCTTTTCTCTGTCAGTCTGTCTGTCTGTCTGTTCTCTCTCTCTCTCTCTCTCTCTCTCTCTCTCTGTCTTGTTTTTCTTTCTTGTTTCTCTCTCTCTCTTTCTGTCTCTCCTCTCTCTCTCTCTCTCTCCCTCTCTCTCTGTCTCTCTCTCTCTCTGTGTTGACATTGTCCTAGTGAAACTATTCACTGTGCAGAATTGGCACATCGAGTTATATGTTTACATTGGCCTGAGTTGGCTGTATATATGGGAATGGAGTGTGTGTCTGTGTCTTTGTATGTGTGTGTGTCATTTGTCTGTTGTGTGTGTATGTGTGTGTATCATTTATATGTTTGTGTTTCATATGTGTGTGTGTATGTGAGGAAGGGGCAATGACTGAGTGAGTGTGTAAACGTGTGTGTGTATGTGAGGAGGGGGGTGGGGTGAATGAGTGGGTGTGTAAACGTGTGTGAGTGTACATGTGAGTGATTGAATGAGTGTGTTTGGTTTTAATGTGTGTGTATATGTGCATATCATAAACGCTAACAGTTCTTCTTAGGAACTGTTACTCTCATGGTCATCACTGGTGATATGGTAACTGACACTGCTCAGGCATTTTGCACACATCTGCACAGACATCTCCCATGGTACAGTCGTTGATACTGGCCAAGCTTTATCCCGATAGTGGAGTTTTCCTCATAGCTCCATTAGGTTCAGGACAGTGCCGAACAAGCAACCACCTTTGAATTGTGAGAAACGTTTCAACGAAAAAGTCACCACTGAATGATGAATACATTCTCACTCACAAGACACCCACTTTTCAGTCAATCTGCAGATTTCAGCAATGTTCAAAAACGAAAATCTGCGCACACAACACACACACACACACACACACACACACACACACACACACACACACACACACACACACACACACAACACAAACGATATTTTAGTAACAAAGAAAGAGAAATTCAGGGGAGAAAAAAAGAAAACAGCCATGGAATCTGCAGAGCACTGGCTGTGTGTCTGCTATGGTAGCAGACAGCACAGGTGTCATGTCATCTCATGGCAGGTTCTTCCCAAGAGCAGACAATTCTCATTTTGCCTGTGGGGTCGAAGGGGAGGTTGTTTCATGCTTGTGATGCAGTGCGGTCGGCAAGATGGTACTTTTGTGAAAGGGAGGGACATGAATGTTGTGAAGAAGTCATCCTGGTGGTGGGTGGCCGGAAAAGTGTACAATTCACCCCTCCATGCTCAACGTTGGGTCAGACTGCTCATTTTGAAAGTAAGTTAAACTGTTTTTTGCAAGGAGAGGGGGTGGGAGATCTGCTGGAATTTTTTTTTTTTTAACTTTCTCAGTGGGATCGCGATGCAGTAAACACGTACATTTTAAGATGGTTTATTAAAGTTCACATTTAGTGATATAAATGCATTACATGCATGTGTTTTTTGCAAAGACCAAAATGACATGAATAAACATTACACCTTAACCAGTGACTACATGACTGTGAACTACAGTTTGGGAAACCTGGATTTGCAGACATTTTTACATGACAGGAGGAAGAAGGAGCTACAAGACTGAAGCATGAAATCCTTTGGATAAAAAAGAAATATATATAGAAAAAAAAAAGAAGAAAATGAAGACACTGGCTTTTTGCAACTGTTTGGAAGCTAAACATCCAGCAGAGTTTTTTTTTTTAAGTAAGCAGGAAGGTAAAGGGTGAAGGGAAACATAAGCAGTGCATAATTCTCTTTTGCGTCGAATAAACATTAAAGGAAATTCCAGCGCCTAAAGGCTATAGGGATGGTGAACTTATAGAAATTATCACCTTGTCTACAGCATGCGTTATCTAGGGCAGAGTTAACATTATCCTTCTGCTGCCTTAACCTGATCCTTCTACTGCTTTATCCTTCCCAGGTCTGAATCAGGTACCCAGTTACCATTGGAAGGACAGAGTGTGCAATCAAGTTGTGAAAATTACCATTGGAAGGACAGAATGTGCCATCATTGGAAGGACAGAATGTGCCATCATTGGAAGGACAGTGTGCCATCATTGGAAGGACAGAGTGTGTGATCATTGGAAGGACAGAGTGTGTGATCATTGGAAGGACAGAGTGTGTGATCATTGGAAGGACAGAGTGTGCCATCATTGGAAGGACAGTGTGTGATCATTGGAAGGACAGAGTGTGTGATCATTGGAAGGACAGAGTGTGCCATCATTGGAAGGACAGAATGTGCCATCATTGGAAGGACAGTGTGCCATCATTGGAAGGACAGAGTGTGTGATCATTGGAAGGACAGAGTGTGATCATTGGAAGGACAGAGTGTGCCATCATTGGAAGGACAGTGTGCCATCATTGGAAGGACAGAGTGTGCCATCATTGGAAGGACAGAGTGTGTGATCATTGGAAGGACAGAGTGTGTGATCATTGGAAGGACAGAGTGTGCCATCATTGGAAGGACAGAGTGTGTGATCATTGGAAGGACAGAGTGTGCCATCATTGGAAGGACAGACTGTGCCATCATTGGAAGGACAGAGTGTGTGATCATTGGAAGGACAGAGTGTGTGATCATTGGAAGGACAGTGTGCCATCATGGAAGGACAGTGTGTGGTCATTGGAAGGACAGAATGTGCCATCATTGGAAGGACACAGTGTGTGATCATTGGAAGGACAGTGTGGCCATCATTGGAAGGACAGAGTGTGCCATCATTGGAAGGACAGTGTGTGATCATTGGAAGGACAGAATGTGCCATCATTGGAAGGACAGAGTGTGCCATCATTGGAAGGACAGAGTGTGTGGTCATTGGAAGGACAGAGTGTGCGATCATTGGAAGGACAGGTGTGCCATCATTGGAAGGACAGAGTGTGCCATCATTGGAAGGACAGAGTGTGTGATCATTGGAAGGACAGAGTGTGCCATCATTGGAAGGACAGAGTGTGTGGTCATTGGAAGGACAGAGTGTGTGATCATTGGAAGGACAGAGTGTGCCATCATTGGAAGGACAGAGTGTGTGGTCATTGGAAGGACAGAGTGTGTGATCATTGGAAGGACTGAGTGTGCCATCATTGGAAGGACAGAGTGTGTGGTCATTGGAAGGACAGGTGTGTGGTCATTGGAAGGACAGAGTGTGCCATCATTGGAAGGACAAGTGTGTGGTCATTGGAAGGACAGGTGTGTGGTCATTGGAAGGACAGAGTGTGGGTCATTGGAAGGACAGTGTGTGATCATTGGAAGGACAGAGTGTGCCATCATTGGAAGGACAGAGTGTGAGTCATTGGAAGGACAGAGTGTGTGATCATTGGAAGGACAGTGTGTGATCATTGGAAGGACAGTGTGTGCTCATTGGAAGGACAGAGTGTGCCATCATTGGAAGGACAGAGTGTGTGGTCATTGGAAGGACAGAGTGTGTGTCATTGAAGGACAGAGTGTGTGATATTGGAAGGACAGAGTGTGTGATCATTGGAAGGACAGTGTGTGCCATCATTGGAAGGACAGTATGTGATCATTTGAAGGACAGAGTGTGTGATCATTGGAAGGACAGAGTGTGCCATCATTAGAAGGACAGTGTGTGATCATTGGAAGGACAGTGTGTGATCATTTGAAGGACAGAGTGTGTGATCATTGGAAGGACAGAGTGTGTGATCATTGGAAGGACAGAATGTGCCATCATTAGAAGGACAGTGTGCCATCATTGGAAGGACAGAGTGTGTGATCATTGGAAGGACAGTGTGCCATCATTGGAAGGACAGAGTGTGTGGTCTTTGGAAGGACAGAGTGTGCCATCATTGGAAGGACAGAGTGTGTGATCATTGGAAGGACAGTGTACCATCAAGTTGTGAAAATCCAAATGTCGGAAGTGATTCTAATTCACAAAAGTCAATTTTGCAGCCAAACGCTCAACCCATCTGATAACAGACCATGCTTTAAGTATGCAAAAAGTGTGCATGCCTATGGGTCATTTCAGCGGACAGTTTCTG
Organism: Conus canariensis; assembly: GCA_033310375.1. Taxonomy (NCBI): domain Eukaryota; kingdom Metazoa; phylum Mollusca; class Gastropoda; order Neogastropoda; family Conidae; genus Conus; species Conus canariensis. Next base: position 41,018,508 of record CM065744.1, read on the forward strand.
GCAATAGTATACGTACCTACTGTACAATGATGTGTGCTGTTAGTTTGAGTTTACCAAAGGAATCGTCAGGATGGATGACTTTGAAAAAAATAACCCAAAAAAGACCTAACCTGACTCGGTGACCACAAAAGGTTTAATCTATGAATATGAAGCAAAGTGAGTTATATTTGGTAAGTAAATACTGATTTCATCATTTGGGTGGGGGGGTGTCAGCCTGGTTCATTTGAATGGATATAGCATGTTTTGTGTGTGTGTGTGTGTGTGGTGAATTTGTATGCTATAGGGTTTGATCCATAGAAATAAAAAAAAATTATGCTTTTTTTTTTCATTATTGAAGTCTTTCAGGAAGAAAATGGTGAAATCAGAATTATTGTTAGATAACATATCACACATTTCCATCTCTTTACTCGGGACAAGATTATGACTGCAATCTGTCACATTTCATGAAGAAGAAGTTCAAGAGCCAGCAAACATTTTTTTGTACCGTGTCACATCTCTAATGCTCCGTAGTTTCAAGATAATTGCTGGAAAGTCTTTACTAACCTTGTCTTAATTGTGTTTTCTGAGTTATGTATTATTGTTCACATCTTTAATGCTCTATAGTTTCAAGAGGGATGCTGGAAAGTCTTTACTGATAGACCTTGCTTTCAGTTTTCAGAGTTATGTACCATCATTTACTTCCCTTATTATTAAGTGTCGTGTTCATTTGTACTGCATGTTCTCTCAACACTCCCCCCTGCTGATGTGACAGTTTCTCCACCAGGTGGACTGTTTTCCAGGTGTCTCAACACTCCCCCTGGCGATGTGACAGTTTCTCCACCAGGTAGACTGTGTTGCAGGTCCTGTCTCTATCCCTGTGTCCAGGCTGCAGGAAGACGCGCTGTTGCCCAACAGGTACAGGTGTGAAGTGTTACAAAAGGCCCATCACTCCAACTGACAGGACTTCATGCACATCTGCAGCCTGAAGCGTGACACGGACACCATGAAACACGTGTTAGGTAAAGTGGTAGGTGTCGGGGGTGAGGCGAGGGGATCAGCCAGAGGCGGCTGACAGGGATGCTTTCCCTTTGCAGGACCGGTGGTCATCCCGGTGTCGGTGACCCGCGACGAGGTTCTCTTCCCCAACTCCCACATCTGTGGCGTGGTGAAGAAGGCCAACCACGCCGCCATGGTTCACTTTGACAACATCCCCGGCATCAAGGAGGAGAGGCTGATGATTGAGAGAGTCCTAGGTATCGCTGTCTGTGTCTCGCTCTCTGCTTGTCACATGAGAGGCTGATGACTGGGAGAGTCCTAGGTATCGCTGTCTGTGTCTTGCTCTCTGCTTGTCACACCACCCTGGTCCCTTCTGTCTGTGTGTGCATGTGTGCAGTGTCGTATCTTGCCTGCCCACTGGAGGTTCTTTGGTGTTGCTCACTTTTTTTGTTTGGGGAAGAGGGCGGTCATGGTAAGGTGAAATGTTGCTCTTTCTCCATCTTCTACAAAAGGCATGTTGCTGTGGCTACCCTTGCCAGTGCCCCTCCCCCCTCCCCGCCCCTCACCCCCACCCACCTGACACATGACCTGGGGGTTGCTTCCCTTTCTTTCTACTGACACTGGACTGCCATGTACAGATTTTCCAAGGAGCAGTCGATGTCAAGTCACCAAGAGGCAACCCACGGAAGGAGACACTGCATTGCTGCCAAGTCACTTCGGTGATGTTTAGTGGTGCCTGTTCTGATCCAGCATATGCTGGACACCTACCAAATCCCCTACTGACAAAATCATTGCAGCATAAATGAGTTTTTCCTCCAGAGGGTGCCATCAACGACAGATTCCTTGAGTTTGTCGACACTGGTGACCACGACAGAACCAAAGCAAGGCCACAGACAAGGAGAGGACATTGAAACTGGGGTCCCCATGAGAGCAGGGCATGAAGGGCCACATAATTTGAGACTTTTTTTATGCTGATTGTGAGAATGAGAATTATGAAGATGATGCTATGGATTTCCATTCCGGCATGAGACCGCATGACAGGGCTGTGCTCTACGCTTCTTTTCATGATATATCCCGGCGTCAACCAGGCCCAAGAGACACCTGCTGTGTTGGTCAGAAAAGTTGAGCAACACTCTCAGAGATGCATCCCTTAAGTGGATGAAAATCAACTGTGTGGTCCCAGTCTTCCCGGTTGAGTCCATGCAGATTCAGCTCTGGGTAGGAGCCGGTCATGGCAAAAAAATCCCACGTGGCTCTGATGGGAATTGAACCCATGACCTTGCAGCCGGGAGTCCACGACGCTAAACCACTTTGCCATGGCGGCTTTTCAAGTAAGGCGCTTTTGTTTGCTGCCTGGTTTTGTAGGATGGTCACTGTAGCACATGCAGTTGTCTACAAATAGGTCAGTGTGTGCTGATCTCTTTCTTCCTGGCTGTAGCTTCATCCTCCGTCCCTCCCTGTTCATGTCAATGTTTTCCTCCCTCCTTCCCTCCCTCTGCTCTTCCACCTGTACCCCTCAGTTCCCACCTTCCTCCTCATGATGTCTTTACCCCTTCTGCCCAGTGTGTATCCATAAATCGCCCATCCCTTTTCGCTATAGTTCTGACATCTCTCCCTGACCTGTGTCTGTGTCATCGCTGTTCGGTCTTCCTCCCTCTCTCCCTCCTTTACTTTGGCTCAGTCTTTCCTGGCTCTGTATGACTACATCACCGCTGTTCTTCTACCCGGCCTCCCTCCCACCTCACTTGGGTTTTGTCTTGCCTCACTATGCATGTCTACATCACCGCTGTTCTTTTACCTGGCCTCCCTCCCACCTCACTTGGGTTTTGTCTTGCCTCACTATGCATGTCTGCATCACTGCTGTTCTGTCATCTAGCCTCCCTCCCACCTCACTTGGGTTTTGCCTCGTCTCACAGTGCATGTCTATATCACTGCTGTTCTACCACCCAGCCACCCTCCCACCTCACTTGGGTTTTGTCTTGCCTCACTATGCATGTCTGTATCACTGCTGTTCTATCACCCTGCCTCCCTCCCACCTTACTTTGGGTTTTGCCTTGCCTCGTTATGTTATGCATGTCAGTATCACTGCTGTTCTACCATCCTGCTTCCCTCCCACCTCACTCGGGTTTTGCCTTGCCTCACTGTACTGCTGTTCTATCACCTTGCCACCCTCCCACCTCAATTTGGGTTTTGCCTTGCCTCGCTATGCATATCTATATGTCACTGCTGTTCTGCCACCCAGCCTCCCTCCCACCTCACACAGGGGAGTGCCTTGCCTCGCTCTGTTTACCACTGCTGTTCTTTGTCCCTCCTCATTTCTGCTGTGTCCTTCATCGCACTGTTTGACCGTATCATTGCTATCATTGTTCTGTATTCTTCTCATTTCTGCTGTGTCCTTCATCGCACGTTTGACCGCATTATTGCTATCATTGTTCTGTATTCTTCTCATTTCTGCTGTGTCCTTCATCGCACGTTTGACCGTATCATTGCTATCATGTTCTGTATTCTTCTCATTTCTGCTGTGTCCTTCATCGCACTGTTTGACCGTATCATTGCTATCATTGTTCTATATTCTTCTCATTTCTGCTGTGTTCTTCATCGCACTGTTTGACCATATTATTGCTATCATTGTTCTGTATTCTTCTCATTTCTGCTGTGTTCTTCATCGCACTGTTTGACCGTATCATTGCTATCACTGTTCTGTATTCTTCTCATTTCTGCATGAAAACCTGAACTATGTCTGCCTGGTGTTACGATTCACACAGAATATGACACAGACACCCAGACTTTGTCTCCCAGTGTGTTGGTAAGTGACCGGACTGTCAGGTACAAACACTTGATGCTGACAATTTGTTGACACGTTCATTATGTTAACAGTGCTTTTGTCTACCTAGTTTCTTAATTGTGTACAGGATACGACACCGACAGACATCTGAACTTTGTCTTCCTGCGAGATGACCTCATTGCCAGAAAAGTGAGGCTGCGTGTTGTTGAGTCGCTTGCTTTTGGTTTTTAAGTGACCAGCTCTTGTCTCTCTCTCTGTCTCTGTCTGTCTGTCTGTCTCTGTCTCTCTCTCTCTCTCTCTCTGTCTTTTGTTTTTTGTTTGTTTGTCTCATAGAGACATTTTAAGATAGAATCTCTTGGTCAGTAGTTCCAGTATATGCTATTTTCTTGTTGTTAATTTGTTTTTGTTGTTGTACTTTGAATTGTCTTTTTTTTTTCATGTGCTTATTTCACTGATGACGGCAGTACCTGCTTCTTGGTGGTGGTTGTGATTGTTTGTTAATTTGGCTAATTGTTTGTTTGTTTTTTTGTATAATCATGTTTTGATGCATTCGTTGTATCATTGAGTACTAGCTTCCGTAGAATGAAAATGGCTAACTAAGCCAGTACTTTTATCGTTATAATAAAAAAAATCATTGTCTCTGTCTCAATGTTTCTGTCTCTCTGTCTGTCTGTCTGTCTCTTTCTCTCTCTCTCTGTCTCTCTCTGTCTCTCTCTGTCTCTCTCTCTCTCTCTGTCTCTCTCTCTCTCTCTCTCTCTCTCCTCTGCTGCCCGTCTACCTTTCTCTCTCACTTCTCTCTCTCTCTCCTCTCTCTCTCCCTCTCTCTCCCTCCTCTCCTCTCTCTCTCTCTCTCCCCCTCTCTCCTCTCTCTCTCTCTCTCTCTCTGCTGCCAATCTCCCTCTTCTCTCTCACTTTCTCTCACTTTCTCTCTCTTCTCTCTCTCCTCTCTCTCTCTCTCTCTCTCTCTCTCTCTCTCCTCTCTCTCTCTCTCTCTCTCTCTCTCCTGTGCATTGTCATTGTCAGCTTTCAGATGGTGAAAAAATATCTGTTAGCTTCTCCATGTGGTCAGTGAAAAAGTACCTGATAACATGGCTGATTCCTAGATGTAAGTTTGTGGTCTAGCTGTCTGATTGTCATAATATTCACTCTCTTTAGCAAGCAGTTGACTTGAAATAGTTAAGATATCACTGTCTGGTTTTTGGGTATATATGTAACACTTTGGGCACCCAAGATTATGGTTGCACTCTGCTGTCATGTCTGTGTGAGAGGGCGATGGGTGTTGGTATTTGCATGCTGGTGTTGGAGGGGTTGTCTGTGTGAGTGGGTGGATGGGTGTTGGTATTTGCATGCTGGTGTTGGAGGGGTTGTCTGTGTGAGAGGGTGGATGGGTGTTGGTATTTGCATGCTGGTGTTGGAGGGGGTTGTCTGTGTGAGAGGGTGGATGGGTGTTGGTAGTTGCATGCTGGTGTTGGAGGGGGTTGTTTGTGTGAGTGGGTGGATGGGTGTTGGTATTTGCATGCTGGTGTCGGAGGGGATTGCTTGATGTTTGACCAATAAAGAAGTGCTTTCCTGGTTGCTTTGCAGACCCACGGCTACACTGTTCCCAAACAGTTACAACCGCACATGGAGATGATTGAACAGAATGCCATCAAGATTCTATACTATGCCATGTGTGGACAGCATGAGTAAGTCGGGGGAAAGATCGACTGACAGGGAGTTGTGGATGTTATTAAGTTCCATTACACATGAAATGCACTCAAAAAAGTCATATGCACAGACATGTCAACTCCTAGCAGTAGCACAATGGCCTGAAATATTTCAACTTTAAGTATTAAGATGGGCACACACTTGTGCATATCCACATATACACATGCACACATGCACATACACACACGCACGCACGCACACGCACGCACGCACGCACGCGCGCACAAACATGCATACACACACACGCACAAACACGCATACACGCGCACACTGACTGAAACCATTTACTGTCAGATTAACATATTGTTGTACTGACATTTAATAAACCTTAATAAATTAATGAGAAACAAAAATAATAGAATGACATCTGAATTACATCAAAATCATAAAGGAACGTAACAGGGGAACATTTAACATTTACAAGTAAAATAATAAAATCAGAAATTGTAATGATAAAGCAAATTACATCTTAACTGTACTCAAAATTAGAACTCTCTCTCTCTCTCTCTCTCTCTCTCTCTCTCTCTCTCTCTCTCTCACGCACGCACGCACGCACGCGCGCACACACACACACCACACACACACACACACACACCACACACTACCACCACCACCACCACCACCACCATAAAAAAAACAACAACAACAACAACAACAAAAAAGAACCATTACCCAAACGTGCGCACACACACACACACACACACACACACACACACACACACACACACACACACACACACAGAGCGCTCACAAAACACTCACACACACACATACACACACACAAAAGACCCACCCTTCCTCTTCCTCCTATTCACATGTATGCATGCACGCACATATATTAACTCACAGACAAACAAATAAAACCAAATCCTCTCTCTCTCTCTCTCTCTCTCTCTCTCTCTCTCTCTCTCTCTCTCTCTCTCTCTCTCTCTCTCTCTCTCGCATGCACACACACACACAACACACACACACACACACACACACACACACACACACACACACACACAAAACCGTGCCCACACACACACACACACACACACGCACACGCACACGCACACGCACACACACTCAAAACATACCCAGACAAGAACGTATGGAAGCACGCACAACTTGCACTCACATACAAACAAAACCAAATTCTCTCTCTCTCTCTCTCTCTCTCTCTCTCTCTCTCTCTATATATATATATATATATATATATATATATATACATACATATATATATATAATCTAGCGCACACAACATATGCAAAAGTTTCATAAATGGAATAATGCAACTTAGTATGCGTGAGAGTCAGACAGCTATGTTATGTAACAATTTTTTTGCTCTGTGTGTACATCAGACCACTAAACCAAAAAGAAACAAACAAAGAAACAAAAAGAACAACAATATCAACAAAATCAATTCCGTTAGAAAAATCTGCCAAGTGGATGAGACTTTATCAGATGTACAGCTAAATTGGCTAGACTCGACCCATTTTCTGGGTTGGGACAAAAAACACCATGCAGTGTTAAAGGTAGATTTTTAGACAAGATTTTAATCATGAAGACATTGAAAATATGCTTTTGTCATGGAACATTCAAGTAAAAAAATAAGATACATTAAGTGTTTGACCGCAGACACAGTTTCAGTATCATCAAGGAGGCGTGACTGCGTGCAGACCAGTCCATATACGCTACACCACATCCGCTAAGTTTTGAGACCACACTACACGTGAGTTGAAGCTGATGGATAAATGAATTAACAACAAAGGTGAGACAACTGAACAAGAGGATCTCGTGGCTACGACTCAGCGGATGTCTGACCTACGCAGTTGCCCAACGCGCTGGTCAGACCTTGAGTGCCATCTACCATGTTTTGTTGTTTGTTTTTTTTATGTGTGTGTAGTGAATGTACATGTGTGTGTATGATGTGTGGGCATGGGCCCATGTGTGTGCGTGGGCGCATGTGTGTGTGTGCGTGTATGTGTTTGTGCACGCAGGCGTGTGTGCGCGTTTGTGTGTGCACATGTGTGTGTGCCTGCATGTATGTGCACGCGTGTGTGTGTGCCTGCATGTATTAATTAATGCCCATCTTGGAAGCCCCAAAGCAGTTTTAAGTGCTAAGGAATCAGTATTAGTTAACTTATGTAAATCTGTCTTTGGTGCAGTAAAAAATATTTCTTGACCATAACTTACAATTGAACGAAATGTCCCTAAGGCAACATGGATAAGGTTAGATCCATAAATTATTAGAGGAATTCCAGTTAAGACTCGCAGTAACGCAGTTTTCTTTCTTGCCTTTTCCACAAGATAATCAATATGTTTATACCAAAATAATTAATAGTGAAAAATAATGCTTAGAAATTTTACTTGCTTACTTGGGAAAATAAAAAAATCACCTATTTTTACTTTTACAGCGCCCATACCTTCAAAATCGATATTTTTCTTTGTAAATATAATAAAGACCGATTTGTCAGTTGATAAGTTAAAACCGTTTGAATTCAATTAATTAACAAATTTACTGACAGCAAATTGAAACTGTTCAACAATTTTATTACACTTGATTTTGTTTTTTGTGAAATTACAATTTACATTTTTCCACATTGCAATATCATCTGCATAAGCAGCTTAAAGTTGCCCCTTTTGTGTGCATACACACACACGCACGCACACACACACACACACGCACACACACACACATACACACACACACAGACACACATACACACACACACACACACACACACATACACCAATATTAAAGTTTTCAACAAGAAACCCAGTGACAGTAATATAACCAAGGTGAACTCTGAAAGTACATTGAATATATAAGATAAATGACCAAGCACAATCAGATTTATACACTGATCAACTAGAAATGAAAAGAATATCATAAAACAATACTTTTTTAATCAGAACACATCAGGTGTGAGCGACGTTGTAACGGTTGTTGTTGTTTCAGCGCCGAGCGGCCCATTGTCACACGTCTGGCAGCTGGTCCTGCCCTCAACTTGATGATTCAGGGAATGGAGAGAGCGGCATGCGGCAACAAGTCAGTATTCTGTGCGACCTGTGTGGGCCTCACAACTCATAACCTGTGTGATTTCCCCATAGTTCATATTGCAAAAAGACAAAGAGGGTGGAAAGATTAAAATCCTACTGCGTAAGGGCTGTTTGGGCACTGACAGAATACAAAATCATTGTTTCTGTAGGCGCACTCTTCGAGAGAAACTCCACCGGCTATTAATTTGATTTTTAAACTGTACAAAGTTGTTTCCCACAGACCGAAAATCACGTAGTTTTCTCACTGATAATGTTGCCTTGAGCACCGTCAAAAATTGCTTCTTCCTCAAACAAGATGATGGGAAGAATGCAGTGTTTATTTTGAGAGGCAGTTGAACCTGTTGTAGATGAGGAATCCAACAACGAAGAAGTTTACATTATTAAGGGGACATTACTTAGATGGGCAAATCATTGACTTCTTCCCAGGGCATTTGCTGATAGACGCTACAGAAATTCCATGGTAAACACAGGTACCTTTCAAACTGTTTCCAATAAAGAATTTCGTGACATGGTATGGTAAATTGCAGAAGTTTTTAAGTGGTATCCGTTTGGACTTTTGGTTAAAAAAAAAAAAAAAAAAAAAAGCCCCTCAATTTAAATCATGTATAGCTTGTATGTTTAGGATGTATTGTGCAGGTCTACTGAGTTTTCCTAAGCAGGATGTCTTGAGATGATTTCTGTCCATTTTTGTTCCATTGCCAGTGAGTTAACAACCTCCAAGCTCTCATCTTTGCTACACAGACTCTCGGGCATCATCAAGTGCCCCATGTCCAACTGTTCTCATTCTCGGCAGTAAACAGATCAGCTGTGCAAGGATACTGTCAATGACAGATAGGAACAACAAGATTTGCTGTACATAATACTGTCAATGACGACTATTTCATTGGTGCTCCAGGACACACAAGATTTGCCTGTACTATAATACTGTCAATGACAGTAGTCTAGTTTCTTATTGTGTGCTCCAGAACACACAAGATTTGCCTGTACTATAATACTGTCAATGACAGACTATTTTCATTGGTGCTCCAGAACACACAAGATTTGCCTGTGCCATAATACTGTCAGTGACAGACTATTTTCATTGGTGCTCCAGAACACACAAGATTTGCCTGTGCCATAATACTGTCAGTGACAGACTATTTTCATTGGTGCACCAGGACACACAAGATTTGCCTGTACTCTACCCACGATTCCACCACTGTGGCCCTGCTAGAGGCACTGGGTCTTTTTGATTGGAAGTGGCCTCCCTTTGCCGCGGACATGAGGGTGGAGCTGTACCAGGACGAGAGAGGGGAGCACTGGGTGCGCACTCTCTACCTAGGACAGGTGGGGGTCTTCTTTTGGCAACTTTCCGTCTTATTGCAATGGTTTGTTGTTGTGTGTGTGTGTGTGTGTGTGTGTGTGTGTTGTTTTGTTTTTGTGATCGTGTGATGGGTTTTGTTGCTTTTCCCTTTTCTGTGTATGTGTGTTAAATATTTGCAATACTAATGAGTCCTAATGTAGAGGCTTGTCAAAAATAACCGGTTACCCAATGTGCATGATATTGGCAGACAAGTAATGACTCGCCTAATAACAATATCGTGCACATGTTCTTATACATACAGATCCGTCTAACTTACAAACATGTTTACAGTCTGTTACACACACTTACGTACACACACACATGCACGCATGCACACATACATACACACATATACACAAGTGCGCGCACACTCGCATGCATACACACACACATACGCACACACGAACACACACACACACACACACACACACACACACACAGATCAGTGATCCACACTGTGATATAGAAATTCATGCAGTTGTCTCACCATACCCCTGCATCACCAGAAAGAACGATGTTTTCAATCCTCTGTGGCCTGGAGTCAAGAATTGCCCCTCTGCACCCACCCCCCTTCATCCCCTGGCCCATGAAGTTTGACTCCAGAAGGCTGGCAGTGAAGCCTGATCGTGATCGCTCCTGTGCTTCAGGACGATGGCAGATCTGTTTACCCATGTGATTTTGCTGTACTTTGTACACATGTTTGGTGAAAATATTATGAATGCAATGAATCAAAAAGAAATATGTCGGGGAAAAAAATTCTGGAGATGAAAGATCTTAAGCGGTAATTGAACTTGGGGGAAAATAACTGTGGTGGAGGCTTTGACCAAAGAGCCACAACTCTTGCTAATTCCTGCGCGCGAAATGTGTTTTGCGATGTCCGTTTGTTTGACAAAATGCCCTGTAATGTCAAAAAAAAAAGCAGCGAGATAGCATGAGCATGTGCCGAAGTATGCTGATGAATCAGTAATTTGTGTCGGAAAGAACCTGTTTTTATTGTAGCCAGTCCAAGGTCAGGTGGCGACTGCTGGCAGGAAAAGACTGCAGTGTGATGGCAGGTGAAAACAACATGAAGGACCCTCCCTTCTCCCTCCTGCTTTGACAGAAATGTGGAATGTTGCACACACTTTTTGCAGAAAATACACTCATGTTCATTGAAAAGTACTGCAAAAGCAGATTTAAGGTAAACAGGTCTGCGATGGTGTAAAGGTGTATAATCGGAGTGGAGAAAAAAACGGTCTTTTTTTTTTTTTTTTTTTTTTTTTTTTTGCGTATGCAGGCTGATACTCCTGCGGACAGTCCCTGTATAGACAGGCAAGGATTAATCCCATCTACCCAACAAAGGGAGTGGAGTTTTGTGTATGACCGTTTTTTTTATCCCGCCATTAAGGCAGCCATACTCCATCTTCGGGGGGGGGGGGGGGAAACCAGTCTGAAAGTAGTGCTTTTGAAAGAGGATAGGTGATGGGACTCGGTCATGAGATGGAAGTCACACAAGTGCAGATGAAGAATAAGAGCCATGTTTGATGTCTCTGTTGTGTGCCCTGTCCTAGGTGTGTTTTCATCCACCGTCCATTGTGTGCCCCATTTGAGAAGACAAAGTGACTGCTCGTTCTTCTGTCTCCATTGTCCTGGATGTTGTTTGTCTTGCCTGAAGAAGACCAAAGTGGTTGAGAAGTGTTGTGGTTTGTCTTGTCATTTGTGTGTCCTGTTTGTCTCCAGCGGAACAGTGATTTTTCTTTGAAGTTTGTTTTGTTTTCCGCTTGCAGTCACCTTACTTTGAAACTGAATAGTTTTGGGTGTTTTTGTTTTTTTTTATAATCTTTTGGTATGCTTCAAATGACAGTGGTCATAAACTAACTAGTTTTGGGTGGGGTTTTTTATAATCTTTTGGTATGCTTCAAATGACAGTGGTCATGATAGTTTGGGGTGTGTTTTATAATCATTTTGGTATGCTTCAAATGACAGTGGTCATAAACTGACTAGTTTTGGGTGTTTTTTTTTTATAATCTTTTGGTATGCTTCAAGTGACAGTGGTCATAATAGTTTGGGGTGTTTTTTATAATCTTTTGGTATGCTTCAAATGACAGTGGTCATAAACTAGTTTTGGGTGTTTTTTTTTATAATCTTTTGGTATGCTTCAAGTGACAGTGGTCATAATAGTTTGGGGTGTTTTTTATAATCTTTTGGTATGCTTCAAATGACAGTGGTCATAAACTAACTAGTTTTGGGTGGGTTTTTTTTATAATCTTTTGGTATGCTTCAAGTGACAGTGGTCATAATAGTTTGGGGTGTTTTTTATAATTTTTGGTATGCTTCAAATGACAGTGGTCATAAACTAACTAGTTTTGGGTGGGGTTTTTTTATAATCTTTTGGTATGCTTCAAGTGACAGTGGTCATAATAGTTTGGGGTGTTTTTTATAATCTTTTGGTATGCCTCAAATGACAGTGGTCATAATAGTTTGGGGTGTTTTTTATAATCTTTTGGTATGCTTCAAATGACAGTGGTCATAATAGTTTGGAGTGTTTTTTTTATAATCTTTTGGTATGCTTCAAATGACAGTGGTCATAATAGTTTGGGTGTTTTTTATAATCTTTTGGTATGCTTCAAATGACAGTGGTCATAAACTAACTAGTTTTGGGTGTTTTTTTATAATCTTTTGGTATGCTTCAAATGACAGTGGTCATAATAGTTTGGGGTGTTTTTTATAATCTTTTGGTATGCCTCAAATGACAGTGGTCATAATAGTTTGGGGTGTTTTTTATAATCTTTTGGTATGCTTCAAATGACAGTGGTCATAATAGTTTGGGGTGTTTTTTTTATAATCTTTTGGTATGCTTCAAATGACAGTGGTCATAATAGTTTGGGGTGTTTTTTTATATCTTTTGGTATGCTTCAAATGACAGTGGTCATAAACTAACTAGTTTGGGTGTTTTTTTATAATCTTTTGGTATGCTTCAAATGACAGTGGTCATAATAGTTTGGGGTGTTTTTTATAATCTTTTGGTATGCCTCAAATGACAGTGGTCATAATAGTTTTGGGTGTTTTTTTTATAATCTTTTGGTATGTCTCAAATGACAGTGGTCATCCAGGCAAAAAGACTTGCCCCCCCCCCCCCCCCCCCCAAAAAAAAAAAAACTTTTCAGGACCAAAAAGGAAAATCAAGTTGAGGTTCCTCCCCAAGTCCTTTCGTCTCCTCCCTCCTCATCCTTCTCCATCCCTAGTCCCTGATGTGCCCCCCTCAGCTTAGAGTGTTGGGACTTGCACGATATGAGATATAAGCATTGTACAGCACACTCCATGAAAACCTTGTTCAGCTTAGAGTGTTGGGACTCGCACGATGTGAGATATAATCATTGTACAGCAGGCTCCATGAAAACCTTGTTCAGCTTAGAGTGTTGGGACTTGCACGCTGTGAGATGTAATCATTGTACAGCAGGCTCCATGAAAACCTTGTTCAGAGATGTCCCACGAGATGTGATCTTTGAATGTCTGAAAGAAAGTAACATTGTTCATCTGATCTAAGAGTTTTACTGAAGAAAGATTTTTTAACAAAATTTCTGGTGTGTTTTCAGAAGTTTTGTTATAAAGAGTTGCGTGAATGATGGTTTGTTATTGTTGTTGTTGTTTTTTATTTATGACTTATGAGTTGACTGCAACACCGTGACAGCCCTGATGTGGCCCTTTGCAGTCTGCCTCCTTCCAGTCCTCGGTTCCCAGTCTCCCTTTTTTGACAAAGAGAGTTGTGCCCCATGTTCTCCTCCTGTACGTGTGTTCTAGGAGAAGACGGTGCGAGGGTGCAGTGGTCCCCTGTGTTCCTTCGCCCAGTTCAAGAAAAGCCTACAACCCTACCTCATTGCCAGAGGAGCCGAGTTCGACAAGATTTGTGGCTCACAGATCCTGGAGCAAATCGCAGCATGTACGTATCACGCCATTTGTATTACACTTACCTGTCCGAATGAGGGCCTTTCCCAATGAGGGCCTTATGATGCATCACACCCATTTTTCTAGATTTTCAGATGTTCTCATGCAAAAAAAACAAAACAAAGTGAACAAACAAAAAAAAAGAAAGAAAAAGAAACAAAAAATTATTTTATACTTAGCTTTACAAATGAGTGCCTTATCATGTATTGTGCCATTTTTCTTACATTTACTGTTCCCAGTGAGTGCCTCATCTTCATCAGTCAGCTTTAGAAAAAAAAGATATAATTCTACTGTGTGGCCCTTCACACCCTGCTGTTGTGGTGACCTCAGTTTCGACTGCTTCTCCACATCTGCGGCCCTGGTTGGATTCTGTTGGGGTTACTGGCATCAGCAAATTAACGGGGACTGTCACTGGACGGCCTTGGCGGCACCCTCCAGAGGGAGAGCTCACTCACCCCGGCTCGCGACTAAGCAATTATTGTTGTTTGTAGGGGGCATAGCAGGTTGTGTCCTGTGTATGTTGGATCAGAACAGGCGCCAGTGAACACCATCGAAGTGACTTGGAAGTAGTGCAGTGTCTCCTCTGGTGGGTTGCCTCATGACGATTTGACATTGGCTGCTCCCTGTGGATTGCTGGTGCCAGGGCTGTGGCTGTGGACGGGGAGTCGAATGAGCAGTGTGGGTGCAATTTCACTGTGGTGCCACAGAAGATGGGACTGAAAAAAAAAAAAAAAAAAATTCAGATTCGTGATCCGCAATGCTTGTGTGAAACCATTGTTTGATGAACATTTCGTTCATTATGTTTGGGTGGAGGGTTAAGATTTGAGATGTAAGTTATGTTTGGGTGGAGGATTAATATTTGTGATGTAAATTATGTTTCGGTGGATGGTTAAGACTTGTGATGTAAATTATGTTTGGGTGGAGGGTTAATATTTGTGATGTAAATTATGTTTGGGTGGATGGTTAAGATTTGTGATGTAAATTATGTTTGGGTGGATGGTTAAGATTTGTGATGTAATTTATGTTTAAGCTTGGGTTATTAAGTCACTGTAGACTTGTGGTTTCAACTGTATTATGACTTGTGTCTTCAGGTTATCCTTAGACTTGTGGTTTCAACTGTATCATGACTTGTGTCTTCAGTATCTTAGACTTGGGTTCAACCGATTATGACTTGTGTCTAGGTCATCGTTAGACTTGTGGTTTCAACTGTATATGACTTGTGTCTTCAAGTCATCATAGACTTGTGCGTCATGTTATCTTCAGAGTTGTCTTCCTTGATTTCAGCACTGGTTCAGCATGACCAAGGCGAAGTAGAAACACCGGAGATCAAAGAGACATCGGAAATCCCAGCAGGCATGTGAAACAATGGTGGGATAGTGGACCCTTTTTTTCTTTCTCCTTTCCTGTGCATTATTCTTCCTGTCAACAGGTGGCACCGCTCAGTTGTACTGCTTTGAATCATATAATGTTGAGATGAGATCAAATTTGAATGTAGAAGCATTTAATGTTCGTTAATCACTTTACGAGGAGGACTGCAATAAATGTATTGTTACATATTCATGAAAGTAGATGAAGGCTGTCAACAGGTGGCGCTGCTCGGTTATACTGCTTTGAGTCACATAATTATCATGCCATAATGTCGAGATGAGATAAAATTTGAATGCAGAGGCATTTCATGTTCGTTAATCACTTTACGAGGAGGTCTGCAATAAATATGTTGTTACACGTTCATGAAAGTAGATTAAGGATGAATATGATGTTGTTGAAAACAGTATAATGAGTACTCATGAAAGAAAATCCATGTTTCGTTATAGCAAATGTCATGATTGATAGTGTGTAAATGCCAAAACCTTGAAACTACAAAGCATAGCTTTTTGACATCTCAGGTGTACCATACCAAAGGCAACTCGAATGGAACTTCATCGAAGCTGTAGTAGGGATCCTTTTTCACTGGTTTCTTCTTTGGAACCGCCTGTGTGGCATTCTCTGTGTCTGACAACTCGGATTCAATGGCTCTTTCTGCTATGCTTTGCTTGGCACACAACCAGGTTGTAGACTAGAAAAACTGAAAGCTTACTAGAAATTATTCTTGACTGCTAATCTTCTTTTTCACAAATAAGAATTTTCTTTGAGGATGTTCTTAAGATTTGCAGTAGAAAAAAACAAAAAACGGAAATCGCTGACCGTTTTTGTGTGTGTGTGTTGTTATTTTTTTTGTTACTGTTGCAAATCTTTGTAACATCCTCAAAGAAATTACTATGTTTGAAATCTTACTAGTTATCACGTGGTTGTTGATTTAACCTACTTAGAACCAAAAGTGCCAACAACAAATACCAATGGGTAGGGTGGCAAAATTCCGATTGTCTTTAATGATTTTTTTTTTTTTATTTTGTGGCTTCTTTACTGAACCTGGCCTTTTTTTTGTAAAATAAGTCTACAGTGAAGGATCTCAGTTGTGTCAATCCCATGTGAGCCACTGCTAAGTTTGTGAAGCTTGCTTCTTTTCTTTTCTGTTGTTGTTGTTGTTGTTTTGTTGTTGTTGTTGCGCAGTGTCATCACATGGTGCAGCAGTGTAGCACTCTCAATGAAATCCTAGCATGCTGCACCAGAAGTGTAGGGCTTGGCAGCTGTGATAATGTAATGGTCTGTAATGTTACATGTCAGTGCTGATAATGTATTATAATATATTACACAGATACTGTATTGTTACGATGGCTGTCATTGGATCAGACTGTTGTTACACAAACACTGTATTGTTACAGTGGCTGTCATTGAATCTAACTGTTGTTAGGCAAACACTGTATTGTTACAATGGCTGTCACTGGGATCGGACCGTTGTTACACAAACACTGCATTGTAACAATTGGCTCTCATTGGATCAGACTGTTGTTACATACAGTGTTGTTACAATGACTGTCATTGCATTAGACTCTTGTTACATAGACTCGTTACAGTGGCTGTCATTGGGTCAAATTGTTGCTACACAGATACTGTCTCATTACTGTAGTTTCCAGGGGTTCCAAGTGTTGATGTACAAGCCAGAGTACAAATTAATGCACAAAAACAATGTGTGAAATAATGCTTACTCAATACACGATTCAACAGACTTGGAAGATTCCCAAGCAATACTCTGTAGACGGCAGTCTGCATGACAGCGACAAGGTATGGAAGACAAGCACTGTTGTTTGCAGCATTCGATGAAGACTTCTTTGTTGAACACTTACGTTTCTTTTGCTATTGTGTATTGAATAAGCGTTGTTTTACAGTTTGTTTCTGTGTGTGTTTATTGATATTTTGGTTTGAATTGTGGGATGCTGCAGTCTGTTGTTGCACACGCACATGATGACAATCATTGGGTGAGACTGTTGTTACACTCACTGTTTTGTTACGTTGATTGTCATTGGGTGAAACTGTTGATGCACATAATGTCATGGGATCAAAGGTGGATTCTCGTCATGTGATCTCGGCTGTCAGAGGAGCAGATTTATACACACAGACACACAAATAGAACTTTTTGTTATTCAAAGAGAAATTGACGTTGTAAAGATGTATCTTTTTTTTCAGATTTTTTTTTTTAGTATGTTTTTGTTATTGACTTTTTGCTGACGTTACCACAAGGCTTTGGTAATCGGATTTTAATTTTTGCTGGTATAAATATGCATTTTTGATAAATGTGTTCATCATTGCAGTTCCTGTGTTCATTGAGGTGATGTAACTGTCATAGTCAGTCATTTGCATGTGTTTGGTGTTTACTTCCCCTTCCCTCCCTTCTCTCCCTACGAGTCCAGCATCTCAGGGATGGTAACACAGGTCCACATTACCTGTCTTCTAAGTTTCAGGGCTTCCACTTCTCCGCAAAACGTGGATTTCAGCAGAAACGGAAACTTGAACTCGAAGAAAAAAGTTTCAAAATGGAGTGACTGACGGCGGAGAACGAAGCAAAATTTAGAAAGAGAGGGTGTTAGTTACCGCCAATGACATTGACAAACAAAGCACATGACAAGACACGATGCATTTCAACCACTTGGGTCTTCTTCAGGCGAAAAAATAAATCACATTTAACATTTAAGACAGTACAAACAAAGAACGAAAATGACTCATCTGTTGTTAGTCCATGTGGTGGGGAGAATAGCCGCTAGGCGGAAATGACAAGGGGGATTATGGGAGAGGAAAAGGAGGGGGGGGGGGTTCGTGGGGGGAGGGGGGGGGTTGTGTGATACGATAGGGTTGTGTGTCTAGTTTAGTGGGGTGGTGTGATATCTTTGTGACGGTTGTGATAATGGTGGATTGATAATAATGGTAAGGGGGGGGGGGGGCAAACTGGGGAAAAAAAAAAAAAAAAAAAAATTAATTATATATAGAAGGGGTAAATAAGTACATGAACAGAAGAAATTTAAAAAAAATAAATAAATAAATAAATAAATTTTTAAAAAAATAAAATAAAATAAAAATAAATAAAAAAAAAAAATAATAATAAATAAATAAATAAAAAAGTTTAGGTGAATAAAATAAATGATTTCGCTGGGTGATGAAAGAGGTGGTGGTAGTTATGTGTGGGTAGTTGTGAAAGGTGTGTGGGTAATGTTAATGAGGGAGGGAAGGGGATGGAAGATAAATGGGTGATAAGGTATGATTGGGAGGGGGGGTGAGAGAGAGAAAAAAAAAAAAAAAAAAGGGAGGAGGGTAATGTGTGTGTGGGGGGGGGGGGGGGGAGGAAGGGGGGCAAGAGAAGGAGAGCTCATATCTCTTCATCCACTATGGGGTGGGGGGTGGGAGGTTGGGAGGTTCATATTAATTGTGTTGTTTAAAAAAGTAAACAATGCTGTGGGATGATGTTCATTGTAACAGGTGAAATAATGTGTTGGCATCAATATGCTGCTGTTTGTTGAGAGAAGATAGCAGTGATCAATGAAAAACAGGGTATCATGTGTTGCACACACACACACACACACACACACACACACACACACACACAAAGGGGGCGGGGGGGGGGGGGGGAACACATGTAAACAATGTTCTAGGTGAGTTAAGATCGTGTGATCATAGTGAGACTAACTGTGGAAAATTTTTTACACACATATTCATACACACACACACACACACACACACACACACAACACACACACACACACACAAAGAGGGGTAAAAATTATTATCATTAATCAGTCACTGATGGGTGATGATCATATGAGATCAACGGTAGTGTAGGAAGAGATTCTTCTCCGTTCCCTTAGGCAGGAATGGTGGAGGTACTGGCAAGGGCTTCTGTATGGTGAAGGCCCTCCAGTGGTCAATAAGGTTTTGCATTCATCAGTGTGTTGGCAGGCCAGGATTCTTCTTTTGGTGTTGTTGGGACTGTTCCACCGTCATTGGGGCTGCATGGATTAATTGCAGACCCGCCAGGGTGGAGTATTGCAGAGATGTTATGTCATAGTCTGGAGTGCCCGGTTCTCAGTATCACAATGATGGTCTTCTTCGTTTACTTAGGTCGGAATCCTGGAGGTAGTGACGGAGGCTGCTGTATGGTGAAGACCCTCCAGTGGTCAGTATGGTTTTGCACTCATTGGTGAGTTGGCAGGCCAGGTTTCCACTTTGGGCCAAGCTAGGAATGCTCCGCTGTCTCTGGGGCTGCATTGCATTGATGGTTTGAAAGACTCACAGGTGTGGAGTATAGTGGACCTGTCATGTTGAGGTCAGGGGAGCCTTATCCTCAGTCCAACAATGTTCACTTGGTCTGATTTGGGCGCCGGTAGTATGCATCCCTCTTGTTGAAGTCTGGGTGCTGCTCAAGTCATCTTCGAAGAAAAAAGTTTTTTTTTTAGGGAAAACGGATCTGTTCAGAATGCTTGCAAACGACTTTGGTATGCTAGCAGACAATACTGGAGTGACGAGATCTTGTGACGAGAACAGACATCGCCATAGTTTTCATCTGCTCACTTTTATTATTATTATTGTTTTTAAAAGTACTTATATAGCACTTGTCCTCAGATACAGACCAAACTCTAAGTGCTTTGCAATCCACATTCCCATTTACACAACAGGTTGCATACTGGGGTAGAGCCAACTGAAGAGCTGCCTGCTGGTAACTTTATAGGCACTGGAAATGTCAAGACTGGATGTTGTGTATCTGCTCACTTTTATTATTATTATTGTTACTAAAAGTACTTACGTAGCTCCTTGATTAGAGACTAAGCTCTAAGCGCTTTACAGTCCATGCTCTTATTTACACAACAGGCCGCCTACCCTGGTAGAGCCGACTGAAGAGCTGCCTGTTTGCAACTTTGTAGGCAATGGAAATGTCAAGGTTTGACATCTGACATCTCATTTATGCCATTTGTTTGTGACCTTGGCTTCTATCTCGACTCTGATCTCGCCCTGAAACACCACATAGCCAAAATCTGCCAAGCATCCTTTCTCGAACTCCGTCGCATCAGCTCTATCAGACCTTTCCTTACAGAACAGGCCACGAAGACATTGGCATCTTCCTGCATTCTGTCAAGACTAGATTATTGTAACGCTCTTCTCCTTGGTGTACCCGCAGCTTTACTCCAGCCACTACAACGTGTTCAAAATTCAGCCATCGCCTTATATTCAAGGTACCAAAACAGCACCATACTTCGGATCTCTTGAAGAAATTACACTGGCTCAAAATCGAGCACAGAATTCAGTATAAGTCGGCCTGTCTATGTTATATGGTTATCACAGGTGAAGCGCCTACCTATCTCTCTGATCGCTTTGAAATATATTTTCCTACACGTCCCCTCCGTTCTTCCTCTGATGACCGAATTTTACGAATTCCTCTCATATAACCGAAAGCAGCATGGTTCTAGAGCATTCTCATTTTCTGCGGCAATACTCTGGAATTCACTACCTTTCCATCTACGTCATGCCCCCTCCTTCCCGACTTTCAAGTCTGCACTTAAAACGTAGCTGTTCAAACGCTAGTTGCAGGATACCACCTGAAATATTACTAAATTACTACATGTCACTTGCACACTTTGCTCATGTACAAATGAGCTGTTCACCGGTCATATAGTGTGTTTATATATGCAACATTATGTTCCAGTGTGTGTGTGATGTGTATGCGTGTGCTGTGTGCATGCATGTCTGTGTGTGTGTGTGTGTATGTTTATGACTCATGAACGCAGAATTGTGGGTGTGGGTGTGTGTGTTTCTGCTTTTATTCTTTAGATGTTGAATTGTTAAAACTTGTAAAGTGCTCTGTAGCCTACATTGTTAGGATGGGCGCTATAGAAATTGTCCTCATTATTATTATTATTATCATTGTGTATGAGCAAGACGCAGCCAAAGTAAAAGAGATGGACAAAGGCTGTAGGAACAAAACGAATGGTCCCCGTCACGGCTGGACCTGAAAGAGAACGATTTGATGAAGGACGCACGGTGTTGCAAGCTTAAGGAAGCTGGGAGGTTTGCAGTTTGTTGGCTTTGTCCTGTTGAAGGAAGACACGATAAAGGAGGTTTGTGGGTGTTACTGGGCCATTATTAAGGCTGAGAAACACAGAGGGAGATTGGGGATGCGGGGGTGGGGTGGGGGGGGGGGGGGGTGGGCGCAACAGACGGAAACTTCAGCATATGTTTGTTTGCCAGAGTATTTGATGTAGTAGCAGTTGGTGGTGTTTTTTTTTGTTTTGTTTGGGAATGTTTTTGTTGTTTCTTGTGTGTGTGGGGGTAGGGGGGAGATGTGTGTGGGGGTTTTTTTTGGTTTGTTTTTGTCTTTGATGGGTGAGGGAAGGGGAAAGATGTGAGTGTGCATGTGACGTGGATTGAGGGGGGAGGGGGAGGGGCTGGAATAAGGATAGGGGACCCCTCAACCCTCCCCTGCAATTTCAGGGATTCTCACTTTTCCTCGGTGGAAAACCTGACGTTTGCTTTTATTCTTTTTTTTTTTTTTTCATCTTTTTCCCTCCCGTTGACTCCTTTTCGTTCCCCTGGGCCTTTACCAGGAACGTGTTAGTGCCAGTCGTTGTCATGGAAACCACCAGGGCTGTGGAGGTGCTGCAGTGACAAGCGCTGCGTTGGCTTCCTGTATCTCTGACAGTTTGTTGGCGGGGCGGTCAGGGTTGCGGCGAAAGCTCTTTCCCGTCCCGCTGTGCAGTGCTGTCTGTCCACATTGTTGCCCGGTGTCTCCTGTTTCCCGCCGCTGTTCCGTGGTTTTGGGAGAGTCTGCGGGATCTAGTCTCACTTCCACGCTGCTTAGAGTTCTTGTTTTTGTTGCAAAGTGAGGCAACTGCGGGCGGAAGTCTAAACAAGTTTGAAAAATTGTTTATAAGGCTCCGTCTATCTTGCGCGCCAGATTAGATGAAGATAAGTGATTGCTCGTTCATTTTTTGTTGTTCTGAGTGTTGTGTATCCTGCATGAAGAAGGCCTGAGAGGTCGAAACGCGTCGTGTGTTGTCTTGTGATTTGTTTGTCTGCGTTTTTCAGCGGAGTCTTATGAATGATTTTTCGAATTCTTGTTTTTGGTTTGGGGGTCTCTCAGTGGGTTTTCTTTCGTTGTTGTTGTTGATTTGTTTAATTAATGTCTTCTGTTTCCTCTCAGGCCGCTCATTCTGGCTCCGCCAGGCTGTTCAGCTTGTTTTTTCTGTTGGTTTTTTTTTTTTTTTAAGAATGCCCTGATTGCGTGCAGGTCATGGAGCACCCTTCTTTCTTATTTAAAATTTTTTTTTTTTTAAGTGTTTCACATGATTCTCTTCTTTGGCATTTTCCTTCTTTTTTTTTCTTCCTTTTTTCTTTTCTTTGTTTTTTTTTTTTTGTTTTTCTTTCTTGTTTAATTTTCTTTTTGCCTTTGTTTTCCCACCTTCTTTCAGTGGAGTGGCACATCACAGCCTGTTTTACACATCATTCTGAACATTTCAACGAGTGTCTGGGTTTTTATGTTTGCTCTGGTGTCTTGGAGTTGGGTACTTGCGAGTGATTACTGACTGTCTGGGTTTCTGTATGTTCCGATAGTGGTGAGAGGATACCTTCGTCTGCGTTTTTTTTCTTTTTTTAATGACCTAATGAGGCTCTTCAGCTTTCTTTTCCTCACTGGTCAGTTGCGACGTAGATGTTCAGTACTGTTTTGAAGTATCTCGTCTCTCCACGCCTTAAATCTTTTTCTGCCGTTCTGCTGTCAATGGTTCGCACATACTGTTTAGTGGCTCAAAAACACATTTCTCTCACTGTTGAAATTCTTGTGTAGCTATCTTTTTCGACTTTTGTAGCTCTTTGTAGCAATCTTCCATCCCTGTCTTGGCTCTATGTAGCAATTTTAGCTCTGGGTAGCATTTGTCTGTTACTGTAAATACTTCTGTGTAGCAATCTTCAGCCAATGCAGTCACTCTGTGTTATAATCTTCTGTCACGGCTGCAGCAATCTTTCATCACTGCAATAGTTCTGTAGTAACCTCCTGCCACTGCAATAGTTCTGTAGTAACCTCCTGTCACTGCAATAGTTCTGTAGTAACCTTCTGTCACTGTAATAGCTCTGTGAAGTGACCTGTCACTGCAGTCGCTCTGTGTTGTAGTCAGTTCTGTGAAGTGATCTGTCACTGCAGTCGCTCTGTGTTGTAGTCTTCTGTTACTGCTGCAGCTGTTTGTAGCACTCTTCAATCACTGTAATAGTTCTGTGTAGAAATCATCTGTCCCTGTAGTAGCTTTTTTTTGCAAGATGAAGTTCCCGTGGAAATGCAAGGAACTCGTTAAGTACAAATCATATTCCTTTTTCTGGAAATTCTGCAATTGTAATTTGCTCTTTTCTGTCCCTGTCTGTGACTTCCGTTTTTTCTTTTCTTTGTTTCCATCCGTCTGTACTGTTGTCCACTGCTTTTCTGCTGTTGAAGCCTGTACTCATGTCTCGACTCTAAGTCTCTGCGTCTTTTAGTTTTCTGCTGTGAAACCTGTACCCATGTCTCAGCTCTAGGTCTGTGCGTCTTTCAGTTTTCTGCTGTTGAAGCCTGTACCCATGTCTCGGCTCTAGGTCTGTGCGTCTTTTAACTCTCTTGTCACGAACAGACGCTATAGCGTTTCCTGATGACGTTACGCTTCCGTACGAACAAATGCTATCAAGGTTTCGGCTTTGACCGACTTTTCATGAGGTGGCAGTGTGATCAGTACACGGCAACAAGCTATAAATAGTATCGTCAGCATTCCCTTGTTCGCTTGCCAAGTGGTTTTGCAGCATCCCACGACCCACTTTGCCTCAGTTACTGAATGACCAGACCAACCCATATGACTTATTAATCTGCATAGAAACATGGCGTCTCAATCAAGTTGTTCTGCGAATGTGTCGGAGCAAAGTCGAGCCCGTCAGCAATGTTTTAGCATTCCTGAAGTTATGGAAATGCTACAAACGGAAGGTTCAGACATTGAAGAAGAGGATGATGAAGCTGATGAAAGTGATTGCAGCGAAGAATTTCGAGGAGAAGAGGAATTTGACACTGACTCATCTGTGGAGCTCAGTGATGATGAAGGTGAGGGTGGGCCACTTCGCCACATGAGCGAGGCGTTGAAGTGCTGCGAAAGACTGGGGATTTGAGTGAGCAAGAGTTCACTGGCTTTCCTTTATGCAGCTGGCATTAAGATTCAAGTTTTTTTTTTCCCGAGAATGCCTCCTTTTTCTGGTACTTCTGGCCTTCGTGTGTCAGCTGAGTGCAACGCCCCCATTTTTGCATTATTCCAAGTTGGCTAGTGCATGGTAGGCATGTGATTCATATATCTTCTTTTATTTTCTGGAGTGTATCTACCTTTTTCTCAACTCATTTAGTGTATTCACTGGCTTTTTCTGCTGAATGTGAAGCTATGGACCCACTGACTCTGTGCAAGAGTGTTGTGATGCACCTGAAAAAAAACTGGACATTTTTTCACCCTCAAGCACAAGAAATCATATGAAAGTGGGAAGTTTATTTTTTTGTATTCTACTAACACAGTTTATGAATAACACTTCCTGAAAATTTCCTTGAGTTATCTCTTGTTTTGTATTTTTGGTGATTTTTTTACTAACCATAACAAATGGCCTGTCCACAAGGGAAAAACAAGGGACAGAACTGTCCGTCCCAAGTGAGTTAATCTTGTTACAGTGTACAACATCCTAGTTATTTGGTTGGAGTCTGGCAATTATGTAGAGTGAGTACATGCTGCCTAATGTGGATGCTAGTCGTTCATTGCGCAGTATCTGTTTGCCCATGTTGCTTTTTTTGTTTGTGTGTTTGTAAGGTTTGAATACTTTCTATCATTTTTGTAGTAATTTTTTTTTTAGCTGGGGGTAAAAAATTCAGGGGAATGCCTGACACATGGGGAATGGGGGGAGAGGTTGGCCCTTTTTGGTGTTGTTACTGTACTTTGGCGAGATTTTGTTTTACAATCTGATTCTGTTACCATAGCAAAGCTGCCAACTGCTGCAGAATGTCGGTAGTTTTCTGCTGAGTTCAAGACAGAGCTGAGCCTGAGTGAAGAGGAGACGGAAATAGAACTTGTCACCACCTTCATCTGAACATTGCAAGGAGCCCACTCAGTCAGGCTACGCATGGTGCTGACCCAGAAGCAAGTACCACTGGGTCAAATCGGTGTTGTCTTCATTTTGTACACCAGTCTTCGGTCATGTTATGCATGCAACAGCAATTTCAGAACAAACATACATTGGTAAGGGAGAAGAAGAACCCTTTTCAAAAAAGGTAACAAACCACTAGTTTCCAACAGAGTGCCAGAGGATGCATCTGTGCGTCACAGCTTTGACAATCAGCAATTCCGAGGCACTGTTGAACCTTGCCTGGATGATTTTCTAGGAAATATGGCAGTCTGAAAGGTATGTATCGACACTGTGAATGATTTTGCACAAGATTTCATAACTTACTTTTGGTGCCAGTATGTTCGCAGACCAAACTGCTGTTCAAGCAGAAATACTTTTCCCCCAGTTTTCAGTGAAACAGCAAAAGGTCTCTCAAGACTGTATGCGTGTTTGGTGTGTTCCATTTCTGTGGTACTACTTTTCAGTGCATGGTGGATATAATTTTTTTAAACAATAAACATTGTCAAGATAATTGGTATTTCCAAGAAATACTAGGATGGTTTTACAAATGGAACATCGTTTTATACATGGGTATTCATGGCTGTATTGTTGGACCATCTTCCTTTGATAAGCAGGTTTTCTTAATCTTCTAGTAAACAATGACTGGTTTTGTAAATGTGGCCAGCATGCAGTGTTTGCACATACACACTCTGTGATTGTGAGTTGACAGAATGCTTGATGATGTGAGTTGACAGAAAGCTTGATGATTTACCAATTGCTGGTCAAAGGTTGTGGGTGGACATCACTTTTCTTTTTCTTTTGTATCTGCCAGTGTATGCAAATTGAAACCAGATATCTTTTCTTTGGAGTAATAATACCTAACAATTTAACATTATTCAGACCTGTTTATCTGTACAATTTTACTGTATTTTGTACAAATGTTTGGGACAAATATGATGATCTGGGGGTAAAAAGCCAAAAAAAAAACCAACTTGAGATGAACTTCTTGAGTGTTAGCTGCATTTGCGGTGTGTAACCATTGTTTTTGTGCGCTATGACCAAAGAGCACCAACTCGTGTAGGGGACTACAGGCCCTGAAATATCGAAAGAACAAAAACTGGCGAGAGAGCCTAAATTTGTCAATTTTATGCTGATGTATCAGTTTACAAAGTGCTTTGCATTGAGGGACTTCTTTGGTAGGGACTGTAAGATCATGAATCTCTCCGTTGTCAACCCTCTGTCATGTGATGCCTTAGATAAAAACGCGCCCCCTCCCTTCCCCACCTCGCATCCCCCCCCCCCCCAACTCCTGCTTTTACAACAACAAAAAAATTGAAAGGTATATACGCACATTTTGTAGAAGGTATACTCTTTTTACATGGAAAAGTGCTCTCACAGCAGTTTTAAGGTAAACAGGTCTAATTGGTTTCTTTTACCACCCCAAGTGCACTTCTCAGCAGGTGATCTTTGGGCACCATGGACATGAAATAAAGGGGTTTGCTTGATCGGACTTTATGGTTTGTACTGCTGCATGACACGTGATGTGAGATATTGGTTTTGCATGTTTGTTTTTCGGACTGCGTTTTCTCCTCAGAAACAAGTCGCACCAGGAGGACAATAACTGGCGCTGTCAGTATGGCATAATGTCGACCGCTGTGAAGGATTGTTTCCAAGTGAAGTGACTGCAGGTGGCAATTGAAACGAACTGTTGGAAGAGAAATTATGATTAATCCACCTGACAAAAGGGACAAAAAAGCTACAAAACAAAACACATGTTGCTACCTCTTTGTTCTTCTACAAGCAAGGTAAACAGAATTCAGGACAATGAAAACAAAGAACGAGCAATTTATCTTCTCGGATTGGGTGCAAGATGGACGTTGAATGAAAACAAGGCCATTGGGAAGGAGACAATGCCATAATGGTAATGATGATGATGGTAATGATAATTATTACCATCATCATCATAACCATCATCATCTCCATCATAATCGCCACTAGCACTGTTGACGCTACAACCATGCTGTTCAACAGTCCTCTCACTCTTCTCCTTCCTCCCCTCCTGTGTGTATAGCCACTACTAAAATAATACTACAACTACTGTCTGTATAGTCATTATTACTACTTCAACTACTACGTGTTGTGAATGAGACGGACTGTGCTCACAACAGGGTGTAGTCTTTTCTGCCATAGGGATGTCAGTAGTAAAGATACCATATCACTGATTGGTTTTGTCATTTCTTTCTTCTTCAGAATTAACTTTTTAATCATAGTGTCCTCATATCCCACAACAGTAGCTGGGCCATAATGATAAAAACTATCCAACTAATGACGACATCTGACCCATCTATTTACTGTTACTATATCAGACACACATCATCCCGCTTTCCCCAAAGACAGAATTTACGAAGTATTTTCTTGTACCACCAATGAGTTCAAGGGCAGTCACCCTCAGTCCTTGGATTCCTGCGACAGTTTTGAAGCATTCCTTCCCTTTGGTCATTTCGACTCATTTGTTGGGGCACAATACAACATAGGAAAATTGTGCTTGGGTCATTGCCAGTTTGGTGAAATTTGGGTGGTTTTCGTTTGGATGGTTATCAGTTTTCACTATTTAGACTCCATCTCTTCATGTTTCAACACTGTACTGCACACCTCTTGTGATAATGACAACATGTTCACCATCACCTGTTTCCAACTCGCTTGAAAAAAACACTGTAAACTTTGTGGCCTAGTCGCTTTGAAGAAAACGGTGAAAACAACGGTCCCAAAACTCCAACGTTCTGAACAGTACTGACACGGCTGTTCAGAGCAGAGCTACTTAGTTTTGAGAGGCAGGGGAGTTTACAGCTCGCCCACAGCTGCAGAGGCCAAGCTGTGAATGCAGGTCAGGGAAAGGGGTGTTTTCTGCAGGCTGCTCTCCACCAGCCAGCTAACCATGCTGTACTCGGCGAACTGAATGTCATCTGTGTAAAGCTGGTCTGGCAGCAACGTGTTCGGCATTGCTGAGTGGCCATTACAAATGGGGCTGTTAGTTTGACAATTAGTGGTTGTCATGAAAAATGTACTATATCTGTGCTCTTGAGATCACTGAATAGGCGAATTCCTGACAATTCTTTTAATACCAAACTCGACTAGGTTTACTTTCCTGTATATAATGTAAATACGGCATGAAAGCTTGTACACAAGTGGTCGGCGATATTCAAACAATGACAACACACACACAGTTGTGCAAAAATGACGTCATCACTTTCTGGGAATTTAATTTTCCCTAGTTAACTAGTACACAAGTTTGATACATGCCTCTGCTTGGACTACAGCAACAAAAATGTTGGATCAGAAATGTGTAAGCCTTGTTTGTTCGGCCCTTTCACTAAGTGTCTCAAACGGGACAGAAAAATAAAGCTGTGCTGAATTCTCTAAAATGTGAAATGAAAATCACCAGTGTATTTGGATATTTTGTGGATTTCGCATCTTTTTGTTTCATTTAACAATGATCAGTAGTTCTTTGGAGCATAACCTCGTTTTCATTTGACAAATCTGAAGCCTCTACCAGTCTGCTCTTCCCCTCATGAACCTTTCATTTGCACATTTCTTTGTCTCTGTAAAGAACTAATGAGCACTAGAGTAGCACCTATGTGAAGTGACCAGACAATGATCACTAGAGTGGCACGTATGTGATATGACTGGACAATGATCACTAGAGTGGCACCATGTGAAATGACTGGACAATGATCACCAGAGTGGCACTATGTGAAGTGACTAGACAGTGATCACTAGAGTGGCACTATGTGAAGTAACTGGACAATGATCACTAGAGTGGCACTATGTGAAATGACTGGACAATGATCACTAGAGTGGCACTATGTGAAATGACTGGACAATGAGCACTAGAGTGGCACGTATGTGAAATGACTGGACAATGATCACTAGAGTGGCACTATGCGAAATGACTGGACAATGATCACTAGAGTGGCACGTGGCACGTATGTGAAATGACTGGACAATGATCACTAGAGTGGCACTATGTGAAATGACTGGACAATGATCACTAGAGTGGCACTATGTGAAATGACTGGACAATGATCACTGGAGTGGCACGTATGTGAAATGACTGGACAATGATCACTAGAGTGGCACTATGTGAAATGACTGGACAATGATCACTAGAGTGGTACTATGTGAAATGACTGGACAATGATCACTAGAGTGCCACTATGTGAAATGACTGGACAATGATCACTAGAGTGGCACGTGGCACGTATGTGAAATGACTGGACAATGATCACTAGAGTGGCACTATGTGAAATGACTGGACAGATGAGAAAGTCATCCATTTCAAAGTCTGTGGAAACAAAGTAAATAAAACGATACAAACGCCAGATGAAAGATCAAATCTTGCATACAAAACACACCCACAAACTGCCTCAAGGTTTCTCGAATTTATTTGCACCATATTTCCTCATCCAATATCACACACATTCACATCATCCTGTACAGAAACTAGAACACCGTGTCTCCCACTAACAAAAAGCCCCAAAGAAAATTAGGCAACAACATCAACAGCTTCAACACAAACGCTAACAGAATTTCCAGACAACAAGGCAATGCTTTTTTCCTTCAGTTCTGACCAAGGTATTTTGTATTTGAAGTTTCCTGTGTGTGGGTAACTCAGCTTTGGTACTTTCCAGCGTTGTTCAACTTATACACATGACCCTGTCTTACACATGACCCTGTCTTTCTTTCTGTGGATCATCCGCATCCCTTCACAACGCTGTCTTTCTGAGGAAGGGTTACTGCCAAGAAAGTGGGGTGGGAGTGGGTTTTTTTTTTGCCCAGCACAAACGTTGGACCCTCCACCATGGGAATGGGTGGCTGTGTACCTCTCCCACTTTCCTCCCAGCGGTGGAAGCAACAGCGCCCCCACCACCACCATGACACATATCAAATTACATCCTGATTCTTCAGTTCCTACTTTCACGGAAAGTCAGTCTCGTTAGCCGAAATGCGTAAATTCTCCTGACAAAAAGATTACAAAATAAAAACAAGATTTCTCATCTTATTTGGCCCATGAAAAAGTAAAGCAAACAGGAAAAAAGGAGAAAGCAAATCAGAAACTGCATGCATCTGTGGCAACAGCAACAGCAACAACGACAACAACAACAATATGGGGAAGCTCATGCTGCCATTTCTGAGTTTTGATTGGACACTATTCTGCAATCAGAGGTCGACATGGCAGCGACTTTTTTGGCCAAACTAACAAGCTGAAAACTGCTACTGGAGAATGCCACACAATCATTTTGAAACTAAAAACCATTTAATTATTTTCATTCACAAAGTTCAAAATAAAACTGGGCATGTTTTCAAGCAGGTTTCATACAAGTCCAAGTAAAAATCTGTGAAAGTCCTTGTTCCAAGAAAATTGTTTATAACCCTTGAAATTTGGACTTTCACACTTATAAGTACCTCAGAGTACTTCAAAGGGCTTCAAAATTAAAGTCTGACGGAGGAATGTATGAATGAGAAAAGAGCAAAATTATGCACAGTCTCAATTCCTTTTCATCTGCTGAATGGGCCCACTTCCCTGTCTATGCCTCTAACCAGATTCTGCTGAAGTGACCACATGAAACCACTAAAGTACATTATAAAGGCTGATCTTTTCGGTATTACAGTCCTTGAATTCGATGTCAAAAGTTCTCAAGTAGAGTTGAAAAAGTCCTTGAATTCTTCGTCTGGAAGCCTGTATGCACCCTGTCAGGTTCCGTCACTCCAAACTGACAACAGTGTTTGCCATATCAAACAAGCATTTAAAACCTTTTTCGTTTCTTAAATGTACAACAAACAAACTGAAAATGGCCCCGAGGTGCAGTCTGAAATTCTGTGGTGGAGATTCACTAGCACCAGAAAGCTCTCCTCACCTCACCTCAGGCCCATAACTACAGAATTAGTCGTTGGGGAAACCTGAGGAAACCAGAAAGCTAGACAGAGCTAAAATGTGACAGGTTCCCCTGCAGAGAAGTGTTTGGCCACAGACAAAAAGAAAGCTCATAAACCTCCACCATATAGACCACAAGCATAAGATGGCCACACAGGGTCTTTATGCCGCGTTACCCACAAAAACCGACCTAACGCAACCAGCAGACTGGTCGTATTTTTCAACAATTTTTGACGAGGTACAAACTTGACACTAAAGAGAAGATCTGACATATCTGCGTCAGGAAGACTGGAATTGCCAGGCCTTATTCACAGAATCTCTCTCTAGTGTGCATTGGGTCTCATGCTACCATCTGGAGCATGACAAATCATACATCAAAATCAGTTGTAAGCACATCGTAAGATAAAAGCACTGACAAAAGCAAAACACATACATTATAGGGGCACGCACGTCCACACTCTGTACTGCACACATTCATCAAAGTGAACATTGTATGGATATCAATCCTTCAGAAAACGCCAACAGTGAAAGATTCATCCTCAAGACCCCACACCCCACACGTTACTGTCGCAGGCATACACCATGTCCTCAACCATTCACGTTTATCAACATACCATCCACCGTCCGCATCAATGAACCCTGACCCTCAAACAAATCTGTATCATTTTCAAAATAGCGACAAACCAATGAAAAATGATTACTCAAAAAAAAAAGAAAAAAAGAAATGAACAGATGGCAGTGACAGTTGTCATGACGATGAAACAGTGCCCCCTGCAGGGAGCCTGACACACTCTCACTCCCGATGAACCAGAACGAAGATTCCTAGAC
Organism: Conus canariensis; assembly: GCA_033310375.1. Taxonomy (NCBI): domain Eukaryota; kingdom Metazoa; phylum Mollusca; class Gastropoda; order Neogastropoda; family Conidae; genus Conus; species Conus canariensis. The sequence goes on from CM065744.1 coordinate 41,050,551, forward strand.
ACACCAGGACGGCATACTGAAACAAAAGCAGGGAGTGCTGTTACCTAAAGGGACTGTTTGATTATCGTAAGAACATGCACAACACAGCCACTCATCAATCATCTCCACACACCCTACTGCTTTTTATTTTGTCAGTGTGGATGCTTATGTGGATACACATTGACAAGTGCAAAAACAATAATGCTGCTTTAACTTCTTTTAAAAGCACTGACAAAAGACAACTACCATGACAGGGCTTTAAACCTTGACAAATGGCCATTACAATGATAACAATTTAAACACCAACAAACACTAAAAGCAATGGTTATGTTCTGAATATAGATAAATGACAGTTCCAACAAAACTGCTATTATTAAACACTGGCAAAGGACAATAGCCGTACAATGACAAAGGACAGTTATAATGCTTTGCATACAAATGGCGATTAAAATGTTAACATTTCAAACACTGAAAAATTCCCAACTCCCCCCTTTTTTTTTTTCTTCCCGTCATAAAAATCTAAATGAAGCTTGTTATCTGGGAATGATTTTGTGTAGAATGGGGAAAACCCCGAACATCTAGGAAGGGTCAGCAGTAATGATCCAGGGGCAGCCTCACCTTGAACTTGGGGTAGTCGTTCATGAGGATGGTCACTATGCCCACGTACGGCACAAACCTGAAACACACCATCATCCAGTCATGCATTCCTCCCTCCTCTTCTATCACACACATGTCACTATGAACACTTTTCTCTTTCGCTTTTTTGTTATAGAGGTGCCAAGGTCAAGAGGTCACAACCTGTGGAACCTACACCTGCGAGTGTGGGGTTCCAGTCCCAGAAGCCTCCAGAGGGTGCTGTATGGAGCAGGATTTTCCCCCATCTCCCTAGGCGACATGCGTGCTGACCTACCAATGACTTAAACCCCCCCCCCCCCCCCTCCCTCATGTCTATAAATAGATGACATGCGAGTCATCCATATCAGCCTTCCATGAGTACAAAAACGCAATTTAATCACTCAGCATGCACAGTCACCCATTCTTTCACAGTTCTGCAGGAATGCTTCCATGTTTTAGAGACAAGGGAATTCTGTCGTATTTCTCACTAGATTAAATCCCTAAAATTGTTTAGCACGATGAGAAGGCCGTGGTGGCTGAACTGTGCACAGTGCACGTACACAAGAAAGACTAGTACACATAGGGAAAGAACTGAAGTCATCTAAGTCTTTGATACAAACAGGATAAAGGTTGATGAAATGAAATTCAAATGGGGGAAAAATTGCATCAGAGGTAGGTTACTTAGACTATGTCCCTGTCAAATTCATGCATTAATAGAAAAAAAAAGAAAGAAAATGCACACTATGCGAACTGTGCAGAAACATGAACTAACATATGCATGCAAATTTCAACAGGTTTTTAAAGGAACTCCACCAGTTAACATGGACAAACCAATTTAACAGACAAAACACATGTCCATGTTAACAGTTGGATTTCTGCCTGCAGTCACCTCACTTTGATGCCAAATATGCATGCAAGAGAATAAGTTCATTTGGTTTATAATATGTGCAAGCACTCAGTTTGGCTACATTCTGGTATCACCATCCTTGGACAGGGGGGGGGGGGGGGGGGAAGCCAGCATAACACCACACTGTGCCACCAGAATGACAACACTCTTAAATGAAAACGGCTCTTCTGGGGTCAGGTGTCAGCATGATTAAAACTCGCATCACTGGACTGCAGACAAAGCACACTACTACTGACCAAGCCACAATGATGCGTGCACCCTCTGGCGCGCCCCACATCCTTCTTGTACAGCCACAGCTGTCTTGGAGCAACCCCCTCCACACACTCCCCCTCCCCTCCCCTCCCTAAATAGACACTTCCCTAACATCTGCTGGCGCTGAGGTTCCTTACCCTCTGGCGCGTCCCACGACGTCCTTCTTGTCCAGCCACAGCTGTCCTGGTGCATACAGGCCCCGATCATCCACCGAGTTGTTGTCCCCCTTGGTCAGGAACTTCACCGTGCCATCCTCCCTGCACAGCACAGTATATGGAGCAACCATGACCATGTCACAGCCATCTATGGTTGAACCACAGTTTGTTTTATTCTTGTGTCTCTACAGCCATGAGCGTGTAACACTCACTGCTGTCGTAGTGAGCTGCTGCACATGAGAAATGATCCTGCAGACACTCTGTGGATTTGTTTCGATATAACCCTCAACATCTACACCCCAACCCTAAAAGTGGTCGCAGTGGTCTCTGCATTTCCAGAAAAACTTATTTCCAGAACTTTGTCAAAGTCAGTCCCTTGCTGTCTCCACAACTGACAGCTCACTATCTGTGAACAGTTTTCTGTGCACAACATTTTCAATCTTTGAATTCCTCATGTTCACAAACCATACAAAATCCAACTTCAACAAGTACCCCTCCCTTCAAGTTACCACCATTTTGTTCATGATTGGACATCCCTTCCTTTTTCTGTGCACTGATGCACAAAATATACTCAACACAGTTTCTCTCTCATATTCTGACAATTTTTTTTTTAGCTGTGATTCTACCACAAAAATAACTTTTCCTCTACTGGATCACTCTCACACAAACCTACCTACATATAATGTCTGTTGTCTCCTGGCTTTACAGTCAGGACACATCACTCTCACACAAACCTACCTACATATTATGTCTGTAGTCTCCAGGCTTTACAGTCAGGACACATCACTCTCACACAAACACACCCACATATTATGTCTGTAGTCTCCTGGCTTTACAGTCAGGACACATCACTCTCACACAAACATACCCACATATTGTCTGTTGTCTCCTGGCTTTACAGTCAGGACACATCATTCTCACACAAACATACCTACATATGATGTCTGTTGTCTCCTGGCTTTACAGTCAGGACACATCACTCTCACACAGACCTACCTACATATTATGTCTGTTGTCTCCTGGCTTTACAGTCAGGACCCATCACTCTCACACAAACCTACCTACATATTATGTCTGTAGTCTCCAGGCTTTACAGTCAGGACACATCACTCTCACACAAACACACCCACATATTATGTCTGCAGTCTCCTGGCTTTACAGTCAGGACACATCACTCTCACACAAACACACCTACATATTATGTCTGCAGTCTCCTGGCTTTACAGTCAGGACACATCACTCTCACACAAACATACCCACATATTATGTTTGTTGTCTCCTGGCTTTACAGTCAGGACACACCACTCTCACACAAACATACCTACATATTATGTCTGTTGTCTCCTGGCTTTACAGTCAGGACACACCACTCTCACACAAACATACCCACATATTATGTCTGTTGTCTCCTGGCTTTACAGTCAGGACACATCACTCTCACACAAACATACCTACATATTATGTCTGTTGTCTCCTGGCTTTACAGTCAGGACCCATCACTCTCACACAAACATACCTACATATTACGTCTGTTGTCTCCTGGCTTTACAGTCAGAACACAGCAGCTGGTCCAACCATTCCTAACGTCACCATGGCAAAAACAGTTTACAATTTCAAACTGATCATCATGTTTTGTGCCCATCACTGTGGTAGAGTCTGTCAAGAATTGTGAGTTCAGAGACCTAAAGTTCAAATCCAGTCTGACGCATACGATTTGTGGGACCTGTCAGTCCCAGCCTCTTCCTGATCCAGGCTGATGAGTGTATTAGTATTAGTGTCAAGACGACTCTTCTTAAACCATCAAGTTTCATCCAGTTAAAGGACTCTCTCTCACAGTGCAGCTCAAAGTTCCTGACCCACACTGAAATGTCTGGTGGACTTGGCTGACCTGGGCAAACAGAGGACAACCCTTTCACTGATTCAGATGAAAATGGAACTCCACTGCAACACCTTTGAATCCGTAATGATCTTAGAAGAAAAAAATCAACTTCTTCGGCCATTCATTGCCCTCGTCCTGGTGACCTCATTTTCGATTTCTTCTCCCATCCAAAACCCATGGTATGTACCTATTAAATCCTTCACTGTTGAAAAGCTCATGACAACCATCACTGGTGGACATGGTGGTGCCCTCTCTAAGAGGGCCATTCACACACGTTGGATAAATCACTAACAAATCACTGCTGCCGGTGTGAGGTTTAGTATGCAAGTGTCCTGCTCATGCTGGATAAGAACAGGCACCGTTGAACACCACTGAAGTGACTCAGCAACAATGCAGCCCTTCCCCTTGTAGGCGGCCTCATGGAAACTTGATATGAACTGCTCCTACTAGTGTCTGTCTCAGTGTCTGTCTGTGTCTCTTGCTCTGTCTGTCTGTCTGTCTCTCTCTCTTTCTCTCTCTCCCTTTTTCACTGTCTGTCTGTCTCTCTCTGTCTCTCTCTAGTCCTAGTGGACTGCCAAACTTCAGATAGCAGCAGGATGGTCTTGGGCGAAGTGTACATACAGGAAGCCAGGATAGGTGGTACACAAGTACAGGCACTGAGATTGTGAAAGGCCACAGAGAATGTTACTACAACTGCCAGTTTCAGTTTCATCAAGGAGGCGTCACTGTGTGCCGACTAGTCCATATACCCTACTCTACATCTGCTAAGTTTTGACACCACACTGTGCATGATTTTAAAGCTGATGAATAAATGAATTAATGACTAAGATGAGAGAATTTAAGAAGATCTCGTGGCAACAAATTAGCAAGTGTGTGACCTATGCGTCAGCCCAACGTGCTGGTCAGACCTTGAGTACCTACCTAACATCTTTTGTGCCATTATTATCATTGTGTAAATGTGTGTGGTGAGTGTCACAACTACCACAAAGAAAAAAAGATTCAGTAGCCAATTCCAGTGAATTCCCAGCATCCCACAGGGCTGGTGGTGTGAGTCACTCACAGGGCTGGTGGTGTGAGTCACTTACCTTTCGTGGACTTTGAGCACTCGATGCACGATGGGGATGTCCCGTCCCTCCACCTTGAACACTACGATCTCCCCCACACGGATGGGCTCCTCCCGGTAGTTGGTCAGAAACAGCAGGTCCCCGCGATGGAACGCCGGCTCCATGCTGCCACTGCAACATCCCCACCAAGACAATGTCAGTAACGCCGCTGCCTGTGTGTGTGTGTGTGTGTGTGTGTGTGTGTGTGTGTGTGTGTGTGTGTGTGTGTGTGTGCTGGAGGGGAGGGGGGTCGTTTGCATGTGTGGTGTTTGTATATGGCCTTGTGTACAGCATGTGTGTATGACTCTGTGTGGAGTGGGCACAGGGGTATGTGTGTGTGCGACAGTTTTCAACTTGAATACTGCTGTGTGTGTGTGGGCGTTCGTGTGTGCATGTGTATCAAGTCAAAATTTTATTTTGAGATGGTACATTGAATAAGCAGAAACTCCTTTTTCTCTGTGTGTG
>CM065744.1:41058405-41158405 GCA_033310375.1 Conus canariensis
TCATAGTTTAGTACTAACAGAAGCTCCCCCTTCTTCTCCTCCCCCACTCCTCCTCCTTCCTGTCCCTCCCCCTACCCTTTGAATGAAAACAATGATATGTCTTGCATGCCCTGGCAGGTTGTGACAGCTGGCAGATCTATGATCAAATATCAAAATTTGCCATGTAGTTCAGCAAAAACTCAAAAAAGTGACACTAACCTCAAACAAACTGTAATTCATAGCTGTGTTCATGTGTTCTGCTTTCTGTTGGTGCCAATGACCAATCTTGTGGCATCTTTTTCAGAAAAAGCTGCCTCTTTTCCGTGTGTGCATTGTATAGATGTGGGAGGTTTGGAAAGCAACCAGTACTGGTCTCTAGACCAGGGAAAATAAGTCTTCGCCTTTCACAAGGGTTCCCTTGCCTAGTAGGCATTCACCTCTTCTGGTTGATCCTATTGGCTCATTCCTTGCTTTATCCAAAGAAGTTAAGTACAGGCAGAGGTTCCAGTAGTTTTTATACTTTCATCCAGCAATAACTCACACCAAGCTGAAAATTTTCTGGCACGTAAGATTTTTACTAGTCACTAGTCCAAAATTCTTATGCAGTTCTGTGTGCGTGGCTACCAAACACCACTGTGCTTGCCCAACACAGTAAAGGACAGTGGCTACCAAACACCACTGTGCTTGCCCAACACAGCAAAGGACAACATGAACACCGGTCAGTCTAGTACTGTGATTGTGAAGAATTTTTAGATAAAAGTAAAAATACTCAGCCACCAAACACTATGGAACAAACAAGTTACAAAACTTATAAGAAAAACTTCTAGCGCGCGAAGGAGCCACATGATTTGAATGAAGGATTGTGACACGTTTCTTCTTCTTTCACTACAACATAGCGGATTTACTCTTGACAAATCATAGGAACCTTACTGATTCAGTAGAATGCAGCATACGCCCTCTTTATATCAATGACATTTCCAGAGATGTTCATCACCATTGGGTCTGATATAGATATCTCTGTCAACATCTGTCATCGACTCCAGGTTCCTGACCTTGACACACAATGGCAGCACCTGATCTTGCTTCTCCCCTTTCCCTCATTCTCTCTTTCTCTGAGTGCTCCTTCTTTCTGTCTCTCTCATTATAAAATACTAGCTTCAAAATGGTCAGCCTTAGTATTTTTCTGTCAAGCTTATCTTTTATTCTTTAAATTCAGAGAATTTTTCAGTTTTCTTGATCTGTGAGAGGGGACAGAAACAGTGTGTTCATCTTTAGTTTAAGAAGCTGGAGTTCCACTGCGCATCGTAGAGGCATTCACCGCTTCCTTTTGCTTTGGTTCTGTATCTGCATTCTGTTTTGTGGGCTTGCTGGCTCTTCACCACACTTCACAGATCTACTGACTGTGTCAAATTGTCCAGACTGGAGCACACACAAGCCACAAGGTGCACGAACTGCAAGCAAAGCCCATGTGAAGTTGTAGGCCAAACTCAATGAATAACGGACGAGAAGCTGGCATACATGGTTACCTGAAAAGGCTGTCCCACCAACTGACCAGTTCTCTTGCTTGGAAGCCCCTCCTCACTCTCTTTGTGTCAATCTTACTGATTCACGCTCTTACAAAGCAAGGCCAACTAAATTTTCATCTTGAGGCCCTGCCCCACCCGCTTCCTCTTTGGCTCCTTGTTAAGGATGCAATCAATAATACCCACAAATTGGGGCCTCTGAGCTAGAACTTTCCTTTAAAGTTATTCTGTCTGTGACACTGTGAAAGTGATGGGAGGTGGGTGGGCCTCTAAACTAGGACTTCACAGCAAGAAACAGCAGAGCCTTCAACGCCAATTTGGCCCAGCTCTACATAAGGAAGAAGAAGAAGGAGCATCCATCAATGACGCCAACACTGCTGGGGGGGGGGTGGAGGGGGTGGGGATAACGGTGGAAGGTTCTAAACTAGAACTTTTCCTACAAAAGTCCTAGAAAGCCCCTCTTAGTGTCGATCTCACTAACTGGCGTCCCAAACAACTCTTGTGTCTCACTGTCGCAGCCAGTGGTCTTAACAATATTTCTTCTTCTTCTTCCTTTGTGCGACCAACATCATTTTGCTGATAGTTTTTTGGGGGGTTTTTTGTTTTGTTTTTTTTAGCATTAGTCGTTTAGACCTTCTCAAGATAATTTCAGTTTTAACAGAAAATGTAAGAAGCTCGAATAACAACGGCACACACAAAAGGCTCGACATCTGTTTAAAGATCCGCGCTGTGAGTTAACATATGGAGAGTGGTTCATGTTCATCAGCTAGTGTCGACTATCATGATCATCCGCCTTTCCTCCTCTGCCGGCGTGCGTTTATCGTCTTAGTACCCACTACAAGTGCACAAATAAAAAGGAAAACAAAACATTAAATAAGCAACAAGATCAACTCTTTTCATCTACCTGTCGTCTATTCATGCGACGGACATCGTCCAAAAAATCGAAATTCAACAATCCACTCATGTTGCTGATCACGGTGTCTGCTACAACTCCAAAAGATGACTCGTATTCTCGTCTATCAATCTCGCGAGAAGATGCGTTTCAGAATCGTCTTTTTACTGAATCAAGGCCAATTTCATTGGGAGGAGGCGATAGGTCGATCGGATCTGGACCTGGACCTTGATGCATACGTCGCTGAAACCAACTTGATTATATCGCAACGGAAAACCGGGAGAGCGCAAAAAAAAAAAAAAAAAAATTCCCTTTCTCTGTTTTTCCCTTCTTCATTTCTCTTTCCTTCTCGTGTTCTCTTAAAGACCAGCTAGGTGTGGAGCTGCCGGATCGCTACTACTTTTCGCTTTGCACATACAGGCAAGCCTGTACATTACCGACCCTGACCCTACAGAAGGTAGTGCCAAGCCCCCCACCCTTTCCCCACCTACCTATCCTGACTAACTAATGTACAGCATGGGTTTAGTGGAGGGCTGCAGAACTGCCCACCGCTGCTGTGAATGCGGCGACAGTACTGGCCTGGACTGTTGTTTCTTCCAGGTGGTTCCAATTCTCGATGGTCTTGACAAAAAAGGAGTATCTGTACTGCTCTGAAGTGCCATCTGGAATCTTGTAGCCCTTGGTGTTATTGACAGCATAGGGAGTAACGATGTTTGTGGTCTCGCAGTCCTTAAGTGCTGTGGGGCGGATTTTCCTTCTAGTTCTGTTTGAAGGGGTCAGGAATTTCTCTGGCGGCATTGCCTTGATGAGCCCATGGCTGATTTTGTAGACAGTGGTGAGCCGTTGTTGTTTCCTGCGTTCTTGTAGGGGTGAAAGACCCGGCTCATGGAGCATCTTGTCGACACAGCCCTCTTCTCCAGACCTGTAGTCTTTTTTGATGAAGCGCGCTGCTTGCCGTTGCACTCGCTCCAGCCGATCAATATATTTCTTTAGGTACGGGTCCCAAACTATTGTGCCATACTCCAGCGTTGATCGGACAAGAGCAATGTAGGCCAGTCAGCGACACTCCTGTGGGCAGTTCCCTAGGTTGCGTCTCAGGAATCCAAGCACCGATCCAGCTCTCTTACATATGTTGTTGATGTGGGTTGACCATTTCAGATCTGAGGAGATGAGGACGCCAAGGTGTGGGTTGTGGTTTACATGCTTCAGAACCTCTCCATAGAGCGTGTAGAAGTAGGAAGACGTGGCCTTGATTGGGAGGACGTAGCACTTTTGTGCGTTAAACCTCATGCCCCAGTCGTTGGCCCACACGTCCAGTCTGTGGAGGTCTGCTTGGAGGATGAGGTGGTCTTGGAAGGAGCGTATTTCTCGGTAGAGCAGGCAGTCGTCTGCGAACAGGCGTACTTTTGATGTCACAGTGGCAGGGAGGTCGTTAATGTGGCACAGGAACAGCAACGGGCCTAAGACTGTACCTTAGGGCACTCCCGACTCGACTGCAGCCTCCTTTGAGGATTCCCCCTCCAGGACCACCCTCTTAGTTCTTTTGGTCAGGAAGCTTGTTATCCACTGATGAACGAGCCCTCGGATACCGTAGTGCTGCAACTTGTGGAGGAGTTTGTTGTGGGGCACTGTATCGAAGGCCTTGTTGAAATCCAAGATCATGACGTCAGTCTGTATCCCTGCTTCGAAGGATTCAAACAAGTCTCGCGTTGTAGTGAGCAGTTGGGTCTCGCAGGAATAACCAGATCTGAAGCCATGGTTCTTGTCAGTGAGGATGTTGTACTTCTCCAGGTGTTCGTGCAGGTGGTGACAGATAATATATTCCAGCAGTTTGCAGGCTACATTGTATAGTTCTCCGCTTTATTTCTATCCCCTTTTTTGTACACAAAAAGGAGGTGGTCGAGGTTAGGAATGTGAGAGGGTAGGGAAAGCGCACTAGAATTGTAGAAACAGGATTGTAAACCGTAATATGGGTCACCAAAAGCAACTGAAAAAAAAATATGTCTTACCTCTAGAGACTGTGACAGTTTCAGTTTCCTCAAGGAGGGGTCACTGCATGCGAACTAGTAATATACGCCACACCACATCTGCTAAGTTTCGAGATCACACTGCGCACGATTCACAGTTGATGGCTGAATAAATAAAGGACGAAGATGAAGCGATTTAAGACGAGAATCACATGGTTACGATTTTGCACATATCTGACCTGCGTATTAGCCCAACGCGCTGGTCAGGCTTTGGGATTTGACAGCTGGCACCGTGATAATCAAATATCTACATTTGCACAGGAGAGCAAAAGATCAAATGATTACACCAACCTCAAATAAACATTAATTTACCATCGTGTAAATAATGACCAGGTGTGTGACATCCTTTCGGGCTTAGTTTCAAAGGGAGGTACTGCAGACGGAACTGAAGCAGGTTTTAAAGACAAATTATTGTTTATTCCGCCGGACAACAGGGACAAACAAATTACAAGACAAAACACGACGCGTTTCGACCTCTTGGTCTTGTTCAGGCAAAATAAACTACATTCAGGACATGAACACGAAGAATAAGAGATACCTTGAGCAGCTGCTGGGTGTCACTCATGACCATACGGAAAAATCAATCACACAGAGAGAGAGAGAGAGGAGAGAGAAGAGAAGAGAGAGAGAGAGAGAGAGAGAGAGAGAGAGAGAGAGAGAGCCTTCTTGTTTACAGATACATTGATTCTTAAAACAAGGGTAAACATATCAACGGGATAAAGACAGTTAAGATAAAACAAGTTAAACAAAACGCAAATTGTCAACAAACGGTACACTGATTTGCGCTAACATTCTTCATTTTGATATTAAGTCATATTCACACACTGTTAACAAGAGAGAGAGAGAGAGAGAGAGAGAGAGAGAGAGAGAGAGAGAGAGAGAGAGAGAGAGAGAGAGAGAGAGAGAGAGAGAGAGAACTGGAGTGGTAGCATGGTCCTATTCTCCTTCTTCTGCGTTCCAGAATCATGACTCATATTTCCAGACCAGTTTGTTGGATGAAGGCTGCTGTTGTCTTCAGATCCTCCATGGTGCCCCAAAGCTTTGCTGCGACCGTGGCTGCGTGTGGCCAGCGCTGTGTCCGTGCATCCTGGTTAAGGGGGCAGGATTGAAGAATGTGCTCGGGGGTTTGTGGGCCTGTCTCACAAGGGCAGTCAGGTGTGTGCCAATACGATGGAAATGGGCTCACAGACGGCAGTGACCAGTTCGTAGTCTGAAGACTGTGGTCTGCTGGTGTCGCTGTAGTTGGGGCAGCTGATCATCAGGCGGGTGTCTGTGTTCTTCTTCCCAGAGTCTTTTGTACTGGCTTTTGATGACAGTTTGGGCCTCCCTATAGGAGATGGGCGGGTTTGTCTGTTTGAGCCTGCTGCCACATTTGGCAAGCATGTCTGCCTTCTCATTTCCTGCCAGGCCGCAGTGGGCAGGGATCCACTGGACAGTCACCTGCGCTCTTTGTGACAGGTCTTTAAGCTGTTGTACTGTCTCTCTTTCCAGCTTCTCACTGGGCGACTGTAAATTCTGGATAGCGGATTTACAGTCTGTCCGAAAAGCAATGTGTGAAGGCGGGTGTTCTTCTGCACTAATGAGTCTGGCAGCGTCTCTTAGAGCAGTAAGTTCAGCCCTGTAGTTTGTTGATCTTCGTCCAGCAGGTAGAGACCTTGACAGGGTTCGTCCATCAGGGCGGCAGATGAGGATCCCACTTCCTCCATTTTTTTTACCACTGCATCGGCGGATCCATCGGTGTAGATGTGGGTCCACACAGAGGCGTTGTATTCTGAATGCAGCATTTCCAGTGTCAGGGACCTGAGGATGTAGTCAGGTTGGCTCCTTTCCTGGTCACTCCTGGAATGTCAGTAGCGAGGGTAACATGGTCTGTGGTGCTCCACTCTTCTGCGTCTTGGAGCATCTCTCGTTCTTCAGGAGTGCTTGGTAGGATGTCACTGTGGGTCTCCATCAGTTCCTTTGCCTGATGACTGAAACTGCTTCTTTTCTGTCTCTTTTTTGTGTGCTCCTGCATGAGTTGGTGGACTGCGTGAGAGGGCAGTCTTTGCAGCTTTTCATGCTGGGTGAGGACCCTCTCTTCTCGTCTGATGTCAAGTGAGTGGAGTCCTGTTGTGGATTCGAGGGCGTTAATAGGTGTTGTTTTTAGCCCTCTAGTGATGAGTCGCAAGCCAGCATTTTGAACTTTGGCCAGTCTGCTGGTGTTGCTCTTGGCAGCTGTGGCCCATGCTGCTGATCCGTACTCCATCACTGGTCGGATGTTGCCTGTGTACACCTGTCTGAGGATGCGATTGCTGGCTCCCCATTTGGTGCCAGCCAGTTTCTTCATGATGGACAGTCGTCTTGTGGCTCTCTTCCCCATCTCCTTGATGTGGGGATTCCATGTGATCCTCTTGTCCAGTTTGATTCCCAGGTAAGTGGGAGTGTCATCTTGTGGGATCTGTTGGTTGTTGACAGTCAGACTGAATTTCTGTCGGGTGTTGGAGAGAGAGAAGCAGGTGGCCACTGTCTGCAGAATGTTGATGGTGACACACCAGTCTTTCGCCCATTTGGAGGTGTTGTTGAGGGCATCTTGTATCCTAACTGTTGCAGTTGCAATGGACTCTGAGGCGTTCCACATTGCAAAATCGTCAGCATGCAGGGCTCTGGAGATGTGTCTGGAGAGGCCTTGAGTGTTGTCGTTTATGAAAACAACAAAGAGAGTGGGATAGATGACACCTCCCTGTGGGACCCCCTCTCTTATCTTTACTCTGCTGCTCAGGTTGCCGTCGAGCTTTACTCTTGCGGATCTGTGGCACACGAAGCTCTTGATCCAGCTGAACATGCATCCAGCAATTCCTGACTTCAGTGGTTTCAGGAGGAGGCCTTCTTTCCATACCTTGTCAAAAGCTTTTGACAGGTCAAGAAAGGTTGCGATGACCTTCTTTTTCTCCTGAAAGGCATTTTTTATGGACTGTGCCGGGTGAATGAGCTGGTCTTCAGTATTCCTGTTTTTTTTTCTGAAGGCTGTCTGTTCTTTGGTGATCAGGTTGTTGGTTTCCAAATGTCACATTTGTCGTTCGTTGACTATGCGCTCGAGAGTCTTGCCAAGGCAACTGAACAGGCTGACTGGCCTGTAGCTGGTTTTCTTTTGTGGGTCTTTTCCTTTCTTTAGGACTGGGATGATGACAGCTTCCTTCCAAGCCAACGGGAAGATGCCTGACTTCCATGACAGGCTGAAGAGCTCAAGCAGTTTCTTTTTGGCAGGGAGTCCAAAGTGCTTGATCATTTCGTTGCAGACTCTATCTCTGCCTGGGGATTTCTTGTTTTTGAGTTTTCTGATAGCATCGTTGAGGTCTGCCATAGTGAAATCTGATGTCAAAGGCGCAGTGAAGTTTGACTGCTGCCGTGTTTTCCTCTGAAGTTGCTGTTTTACTTTTCTTCTTCTTTGGGTGGATACCCTAATTTTCCTTTCCTCAGAGACACTTGCAAGGTTTGCAGCTCTTTTTCCCGCATAGAACCCATCATCCTCTACCAGTCTGATGGCTCCGCGGATACTTGTGACATCATCGTTCAATGCCTTGGTCAGTTTCCAAAGCTTCCCAGTGCTGTTTTCCAGGCTGAGTGCTGAAGTTGTTTCATGCCAGCACTGTTGGATTTCTTTTGTCTTGGTGCTGTTGAATTCTTCTTTCAGTTCATTGTGCCTCGCTGTTGTTTGTGCACAAGGGTTTTGCTCCATTGCTTCTCTGGCTTCTGATAGCTGTTGGTGAAGGCTGGCCAGGGTTTGGGACCAGTATGGCTTGTAGTCCTTTCTGGAGCCACGTGGAATGGAACCCTTTGCCGCCGAATGGCTGCTGTCATCAACTTTACTTTTCTGTTTATGTCTCCTGTGAGGGTGATGTTGGAAAGGTCTTCTGCAAGGAGATGGAATTTGTTCCAATCTGCTTTCTTTAAGTTCCAGCTTGCCCCTTTCCTGATGTATTCTGTAGAGGTTGTTGTGTCAGCAACAAGTAGGGTGATGGGCAGATGGTTACTTCCATCTAGCTGGTTGTTGACAACTCTAATGGTCCGCTTCTGAATGTCCTCTGTAGCTAGGGCAAGGTCAGGAGTGGATGTTGTCCTCCAGGTTCGGGAGTAATATGATGGTCGGTCTTCAGGTTTGTTGATCAGCACTAGGTGGTTGTCCATCATCCAGTCCTGGATCTCCTCCCCTCTGGTATCAGTGGAGTCGTATCCCCATGCAGGCGAGTGACCGTTGAAGTCACCAACGATGAGGTGTTTCTCTTTTGATAGCCGGAGGATATGGAGGTACAGCTTGCGTTTTGGAGAGCTGTAGCAGTTTGTGATGAGTAGGTCTTCACCTTGGAGGAGAATCTTGGTGATAAATTCAAGATCTTCATCTGCTGACTGAGCCACAAAGGCCGTTGGGATGCCATGCCTGACGAGGGTTAGAATACCTCCTTTGAATCCTGCCTGTCTGTCTCTGCGGTAAATCTCATATCATCTGACGAAGAAACGGTGGTTTTCTGTTAGCTGGGTCTCCTGGATGCAGATTACATTGATTTCGTTGGTTTTGAGGAAAATCTGCAGCTCTGGTTTTTTACTGCCGGATGCCTTCAGCGTTCCACTGCACTACCCTTAAAAGGGGTGTTGCAGGAAGAGAGGTGTGACCAGCCGCTCTACTCTGCCTTCCCCTCAGGCGGGCCCTGTGACGGTACAAAGTGTCCGCAGAAACAAAGTGTCCGCACGCGGACATTTTGTTCCCTGCGGACACTTTGTACCGTGAACTGACATTCAAAGTGTCCGCAGAAATCCTGCGGACACTTTGTTCCGCGAGGTGACATATAACTTACAAAAGCGGAACAAAGTGTCCGCAGTCGTTTCAGCCTAAGTGTGAGTGGGTGAATGTGTATGTACACTCCCATGCGCGTGCGTGCGTGCGTACGCACGCGCGCGCACGTGTGTGTGTGTGTGTGTGTGTGTGTGTGTGTGTGTGTGTGTGTGTGTGTGTGTGTGTGGCATCTTAATTTTTTTTAATTGTTTAAAATTTGTTGACTATTTTTTTGTGCAACAGCGCACAAAGTTTAGATTACGCTCTCGTGCGTGCACGCGCGCACACACACACACACACATAGACACACACACACACACACACACACTCGCACGCACGCACGCACGCACACACGCACGCACGCACGCACACACACACACACACACACACACACACACACACACACACACACACACACACACACACACACACGCATGCACGCGCATGGGAGTGTACGTGCACATTCACCCACTCACACTGAGGCTGAACCGGCTGCGGACACTTTGTTCCGCTTTTGTAAGTTATATGTCACCTCGCGGAACAAAGTATCCGCAGGATTTCTGCGGACACTTTGAATGTTAGTTCACGGTACAAAGTGTCCGCAGGGAACAAAGTGTCCGCATGCGGACACTTTGTTTCTGCGGACACTTTGTACCGTCACAGGCCCCTTTGAGGCTGAAGGCCCGGCACCTTCCCCGCCTGGCACTGGTCCACGGGGACGACACCACATCGTTATATTATTCTGGGTTAAAGTCATGATAATTTACGGGTACGTGTGTGCCCGCTTACCAGACACTGGTTCCCCACACTGTGCTGCAAGAGCACAGTCGGCATCACTCCGGTTTCGTTGGGTGGCCAGCTGTCGAAATCCACGGGCTATGGTGTGGCTCGGCCCTGGCCATGTCCTGGATGGCCGTTGCATCTGTTGCATCCATGCTGACGCTCTGCACTGTCCAGGCAGCTGTTGTGTCTTTGATGCCGGGTTGTAGGCATACCTGCCCTTCCGCCATCTCCGACATGCAACCCCTTGGGAAGTTTGGATAAGAGCTCCTGGGGGCTATTTGACCCGTAGCTGGGGATGTCATTTAGTCTGGACCTTCACCCCCGGCCTGCCCAGCATGGTTGAACCTGCCTGGTATAGCTCTGGGGATCAACAGGCCACACAAGCCCAATCCACCACAACAAGGCGACATCTTTGGATGGGCATGGTCCTATGATATCCTAGAGTCAGTTTATGGAAACGAGAACTCTTTGGACCTTGAGCTATTGCAATTAAAATAAAGAAACCTTGTGCAGCATATTACGTCATCTTACATTTGATGAGGTACTGTTACCGGTTCTGATTTCAGGGATTATCAAAGGAACCCTTGTGTTCTGTGGCATTGGACCGTTAACTTGATCGACGCATAAAATGTTGACTTTCTCTTCAACATTCACAGAACTTTGAGGAGGAGAGAGAGAGAGAGAGAGAGAGAGAGAGAGAGAGAGAGAGAGAGAGAGAGAGAGAGAGAGAGAGAGAGAAAGTTCTTCATGTCGATTCACCTAAAACTATTTTAGACAAGAAAAGAAACACACACACACACACACACACACACACACACACACACACACACACACACACTCACACACGCGCGCGCACAACACACACACACACACACACACACACACACACACACACACACACACACACACACACACACTCACTCACTCACTCACACGTACACACAAAGATTTTAATCCTGTGACCTCTTTGGGGGCATGGAAGACTTGAAACAAATCAAACAAATAGAAATGAAACATATTAAACATCCAAATTTTCCCTAAAATTAACACACTGAATGTAATGTTACACAACTTTACTAAGTTTTAAAAACTTCGCTAATTTTAGCAACACTTTCTTACCACCACAAAGCAAACGACAGTAGTTAAATACGGACTTCGTACATGTAAATTTTCTAGGTATAAACTGATTTCTAATGTCGTTATATTTGTTACATTTTATTACAAAATGAAATTCACCACCAAGGTCCTTCTGGTCACAGTCCCGACAGAATCGTTCATCGTGAGGTATTCCAAATCGTCTGCCAATTTCTATCATGAGTTTACGATTGCCACAGCGAAACCGAATCAGTGGGTATATATAAACATCAGGTAACATTCCAGTATATTTTTCAAGGCGAAACTCTGTTTTGAAATTTCTGTAAAATAAACACTTATTACTAGATTCTAAAACATCATTCCATGCACGTATGTAAATGCCTTCTAATGATTTACGAACATTTCTATAGAGACTGTGAACAGACGAAAACTTTTGTGTCTCCCGCACACAGTCGAATCCTTTTTTCTATTAGGACACACACACACACACACACACACACACACACACACACACACACACACACACACACACACACACACACGATGTGAAGAACAAGGTGGAATAACGATTGTAACAATTGTAAGGAGAATAACGATTTCACGGTCCAAATAATGCAAAGAAAAACAGTGAGAGAGAGAGAGAGAGAGAGAGAGAGAGAGAGAGAGAGAGAGAGAGACACACACACACACACACACACACACAGCGCGCGCGCGCGCGCGCACACACACACACACACAATCTTTTTTTTTGCCAAATAACAAGAACATGCTTTTTTTCCTATCTGGCCCTTGTCCCTTCAGGTCCTAAGGATACTAACAAAATAAAGAACTCACAAGAACAATAATGATTGAAATAAGCATCAAGAGAGAGAGAGAGAGAGAGAGAGAGAGAGAGAGAGAGAGAGAGAGAGAGAGAGAGAGAGAGAGAGATTGTCGGTGTATGTGTGTGACAGTGCATGTGTCTAAGAGCATGTGTGTGGGTGTGTGCTCATACATGACAAGTTTATGTGTGTGTACGTTGGGCACGTGTCTGGATGTGTATGCCAATGCCAGTGTGAGAGCGCAAGCTTGCATGTGTGTGTGTGTGTGTGTGTGTGTGTGTGTGTGTGTGTGTGTGTGTGTGTGTGTGTGTGTGTGTGCACGCGCCTGTGCGTGTGTGTGTCTAGTGACAGACAGATCGCATCTATAGACAGACTGATTGGACTGCTCCCGGCAAACGGTCTCAGTGTTCGACTAAAGTTCAGCAACAAGGATCGAGATATTGGCGAGGACTAACCTTTGGGCCAAACTATCTCTCGTGTGACGCCGAGTTCTCTCTTCTCTAAGGATTTGAACTGTATTTGGTTGTTCCAGTTGATTTTGTCGAGTCATGAGAAAAGAAGAAACCAGGGGTGGGGGTGGGAGGGGAGGGGGGAGTGAGGGGGGGGGGGGGGGAGGGGGACAGCGTGCTCGAACAAAAACAAAAAAAAGGGAAAAGAAAAAGAAAAGTAACTGCATAAGTAAGCGCCCCATTGACCACAGATTTTGTGAGCGAGAGAGAGAGAGAAAAAAAAGAAAAACAAGACAAAAAACAAAAACCGACTGGTTAGGCTTTGTATGAAAAGTAGCAAGACAGTATCTGGTTTATCTCTGCTTTTCCGTTTCGAGGGCCGAGCTCCTCGAAACTACGCTTAGGAGGGGAGATAAGGCAGTGGCGGTCACTGATTGGCCGCACTTCCCTCGAAATTCAAAAACCGGAAGTGCTGTGCACCGATTTACTTGATGGTCTTCAACTGAGACAGCGAGAAAGAGATTTGTACACATCGAACATTTCATCCACTTACTAAATCGTGGAGGTTATGAAATGAAGCCACAGTGAGTATCAAAAGATCGAAGTTAAGCATGTATCATTGATGCTATGGGAAATGTCGGCACGGGTTAGAATTGTGAATTAAATGGCCGAAATAGGATCATCGGGCGTCAGACCGATCGGAAGATGATCATGTCGAAGATCAGTCGAGACCACTCCATTTGAAGTCGCACTTAAATTCGGCCGCTAGCATGATCATGCTAATGTTCACTTATGAATAAGGAAGTAATGTATTCATGATATAATGCCGTTTGAAATAACCTGCATCAATACTTTTTTTTTCCTCAAAAGTAGAAAATAAATGTCTTGAGGACTTTGTAATCAAAATTAAAATAAGTTTCTTTCATAATTATATTTCAAACTATCATTAATCATAACGAGCAGGTGGCCCAATGCAATGAATGATGCAGGTGAACCACATTTCAGAGACAGTTACAACTCTGGCGATGTTCTGATGATGATTATAGGGACCAGGACAACCCCCCTCCCCCACCCCCTCCGAAAAAAAAACAAAAAACAAAAAGCAAAAAAAAAAAAATCAGGTTGAAGTTCTACCATGGTTCATTGTCTTGTAAAGCCTGCACTGTGACTTGCCCTGAAAAAAGATTTCGGACACATTTGAGTGTTGCATGAACATCAAGTTTTTGTTTGGGTTTGGTTTGGCTTGAAGTCTCAAATTTATCGAGAGGAATTCAAGTGAGCTCCTCCCCCCCCTCCTCCACACACACATACAAGCACACCTCCCCCTCCCTCCCCCGCCTACTCCTCAAAGACTTCACACTAGCAATGAAGCACTCATTTTTCTCCAAAAATGTTTGAATTCACCTTCGTCAGTATTATACATATAAACTAAATTTACTTCACCCTCTTCTCCTAGCAAAAATGTCCACTCTAGAATGAACAGAAAATGTCAATGTTGAAGGATCTGTAGATGTCACAATGAAGGTGCCTGTGCAGTGCAGTTTTGTTGTCAGTTGGGGATGTAGTGTCCTTGGTATGGGATGTGGCAGACAGATAGATCAATCATCAAACTATAGAATACCTTTGTCTAGCGTTTGTCTCATCTTTACATCCTGAAACTGTACATTTACTCAGTGAAGAAATGACATCATTGATGTCCACATGTATGAAAACTCAAATCACTCACATGCTTGTGTGTGGGAGACATCCTTGTTATGGAATGGGGCAGACAGATCAATCGTCAGATTACTCAGTACCTGTGTCCAGTGTCTGTCTTATCTGAACATCCTGAAATTGAACATTAATAATTCAGTGAAACAATGGCACTGAAGTCCACATGTTACTCACCTTCAAATCCATACATGTCTTGTATACCAGCCTGCATTCTGTTCTGTTCTAAAGAGGGGGAGTTAAGCCCCAGGTGGTTCATTAAAGCGATTCTGGTGTTGTCCTATTGATGTGATAAATTGTGTTTGACAGACGTGGAAAGACTCCTCGAAAGAGGACGCCAACCAACAACCGTGAATATGAGCCTGTAGAGGTAAGATTTCCCAATGTGCTATTTTTCTTTTGTCATTAGCTGCATTTCTCAATCAAATGCATGTATGCAGAGCTATATAAACACACACACACACACACACACACACACACACACACACACACACACACACACACACATGTATACACACACTTTTCTCTTTCTTTCTCTCTCTCTCTCTCTCTGTCTCTGTCTCTGTCTCTCTCTCTCTGTCTCTCTCTCTCTCTGTCTCTGTCTCTCTCTCTCTCTCTCTCTCTCTCTCTTTCTCCCTCCCTGTCTCTCCCTCTTCCTTTCTTTCCTTACCCCCTCCCTCTGTGTGTGTGTCTGTCTCTCTTTTACTCTGTTGATGTTATCTTGCACTAAATTGTATTTTTTTTTTTGTTCACACCCAGTTTCTTGGTGTCAATATCCATGTTACTTTCTTCTGTTAGTAGAATGTGTTGTGCAAACAGGGTGACACTATTGAACCTCAGTTTAGCTCAGTTTAAGACTACCTCTCTTACCCAGCGCTCAAAGACTTTGATGGAGTGGAATCAACATTAAGCCCAGAATGGCTAAGAAACTGAACCGAAGAACGTGTTTTGGGTGACCTGTCACATTTTCTTCTTTTTTGTTGTTGTTGTTGTTTTTTGTTCCAAAACTTTTGAATTGATGCACTGCTGCTTGTGCTGTTTCTTTTGATTTTTTTCTTTCTCTTCGGAAAGGTTTAAGAAAAAAGATTAAAATCTTACATCCTAGTGGTCGTAAAGAGTAGTTACTAGTAGTAGTAAGTAAGCTGTAAAAGATTCCCCGTTGTCTAGGGCACAGCATCTGATCACGGAAGACAGGGCCCATCCTTCTTCGTTTCTGAACTAGATCGGGTGCCTGTTTACTGCTGGACAAACAGAGGTGATTTTCAGGCCGAAAAAATAATGATCCTATGACTGCGGGTATGAGTGGATCCAACTCATGGTTGTCAACTCCTCAGCTGAATATTCTAATCATTCAGCTATGCCCCCCCCCCCCCCCCCCCCCCCTCGTCCACCCCATACAGGCCTTAATTCGATAGTATGATCATCACCTCAGTGCCAGGACTGAGAAAGGCTCCTTTGAATGTGTATGAATTATGATTTGATGAGAAATACAAAAAATTATGAACGTTTTTTGTTTCTGTTTTTTGTTTTGTTTGGTCTATAGGTTAGCAAACATTGTGGTATAGTGTAAACTGGAGATACAGCAACATAATTATTGTGAAAGTTGTATTCATTAGATTTAGATGGAGATTCAGACATGAGCCTTTTCAGGTTTAAGCCTTTTTCTGATTCAGGTTTCCAAGGCCATTCTTGAGATTTGCGTAAATCTGCTGAGAAAATTGGGGGTGGGATGGGATATATATAGAATTAAAACCAGCAGGTTTCAGTTTCTCAAACTAATCCAGTTTGGTTTTTCAAAGCTTTTGCTGGCACCTCCAAGTACGAGTGGTTAAAAGAATCTGATGACTTAAAATGTTTCAAAGGCTAAGATTAGAAGAATTAGCAGAAACAATGACAAGACACCAGGCATCGAGAATTGTTGGGATGCACAATGGCCTGGGCATACTACCAGCTAAATGTAGTTTAAAAGTCTAAAAATAAAACAACAGAACACAGGTTCCTCAGCTGGAATGTTGTTCCTATGATGACATTGACTTATTAGTACGTTATGATTGATGCAGGTGTATTGTCGACTGCGACCTTTGGATGACCCCAACGATGCTGTGTGCATACGACCTTTGAACTCCACAACAGTACAGCTTGTTGCCCCAGAGGTATGTGATCAAACCAAGCAAGCCAGACTTGACTTAACTTAAGTGAGCATGCCGACTGTCCTTTTTGTGGATGTTCATTCTGTTGTTTACAGTAATTAATTTCCACTTTTTTCTTCTTTTTTTTTTTTTTAACTCAGTGTAATTAAACAAATACAAGCAGAGTGGTGGAAGAGGTAGTTCTTTGCTTGTGATGGGGGTCTTGTGTTGCATGTGCCCCCCCCCCCCCCTCCCCTGCCCTTGTTCTGACCATCCGCTCCTCTTCCTCCCCCCCCTCCCCCCCCCCCCCCCACTGTTCTGGCCACCTCCCTACCGCCATTTCTGACCTCTCCTCAGGTCATCATGTACTGTGTTTTTTTTTCCATTCTCACATGTTTACATACCTGGAGAGAGATGAAAGTGAAAAAACATAATGTGCTGAATCTGTTAATTTTTGCTGACCATCAGTGAGTTCAGTGTCAGTCTTTTCCATCACAAAATGAAAATGTAAATTTTCTCCACCTCAAAAAAAAAAAAAAAAAATCGTTCATACATTGTTCTCATTTTTTAAAAACAAGAATTACCTTTGGAAACTAAATGATTAGGTTATTAACTTGGACCCTAGGCACCTACGCATGTATGCACACGCATGCATCCTCACACACATGTGCGCGCGCATGCACACACACAACACGCACGCACAGACACACACACGCATGCACACGCGCGCACACACACACACACATACACACACACACACACACACGCACACACACACACACACACACACACACACACACACACATACTCACACACACACACACACACACATACACACACACACACACACACACACACACACACACACACACACACACACACACACACACACACTTGCTACTTACCTATCATTGTGTCTGAAGTGGTCCGGTTTGACCCATAGTAGATCAGGAGACACAGGGACCCAGACTCCAGGCAGGTGGGGCTGGCCAACAGTCAGTCTGGTGCGCCAGATGTGTGGTCTGTGGTGCAGTGCTCGGTCAGTCACTGCTTCACCTCAGCAGTGTGCTGTCTGCAGTTTGAGTCATGGAGTGTGTGACCAGCCTTGCAAGCTTAGAAAAATGCTCATTGGTCTCACTGTTTTGCACATCTTGTAAAGCATGATTTTAACCCGTCTACTGCCCCAGCCTGCAAATTTTCCAGGCCGAAACATGCATTCTGTATGCCTGTAGCCCTAGAGAATTTTTTTTTTTTTTTTTTTTTTTTTTTTTTTTTTTTGCTGTCCCAACGTCTACGCCACCTCAGAGGCAGTGCACCCACGCCGTTCATTCCGACATCCCGTCACAGCCACAGCCCGGTCGGCCCCGCCCCAGCCCCGGCACCGGCAATCCACAGGGAGCAGTCAATGTCAAGTCGTCAAGAGGCAACCACCGGAGGAGACACTGCACTGCAGCCGAGTCACTTCGGTGGTGTTCAGTGGCGCCTGTTCTGATCTAACATACGCAGGACACCACCTACTAAGCCCCCTACTGACGACAATAATTGCTTAGTCGCGGAGCCGGCGTGCGTGAGCTCTCCCTCCGGAGGGCGCCACCACGTCCGTCCAACGACAGCCCCCATGGACTCACCAATACCGGTGACCCCGACGGAACCAAACCAAGACCACAGACGTGGAGAGGACATCGAAATTGAGGTCACCATGAGAGCAGGGCATGAAGGGCCACAGAATTTGAGACTTTTTTTTTATGCTGATCGATGAGAATGAAGATGATTAAGATGATGCTACGGATTTCCATTTCGGTTTGAGACTACATGACAGGGCTGTACTCTATGCTTCCTTTCATAATATATTCCGGCGTCAACCAGGCCCGAGAGATACAGGCACCTGCAGTGTTGGTCAGGAAATTTGAGCAACACTCTCAGAAACGCATCCATTAAGTGGATGAAACTCGACTGTGTGGTCCCAGTCTTTCCAACTGAGTCCGCAGCAACTCAACTCTGGGTAGGAGGAGCCGGTCGGGGCAGAAAAACCCACATGACTTCTGATGGGATTCGAACCCACTACCTCCCAGCCGGAAGTCCACGACGCTAACCACTTCGCCACGGCGGCTGGTGCCCTGGAGAATTTCGTGGTGATGACATGATGTTAAAAAAAAACAACTTCTCTGGTAACAAGTGAAGGGAAATAGATAAATACTTTAAGGTTGTTTGAAAGCAGTCTACAATGTCTGTCAAGTCAGTGGACCAAATATCAAGGTTGTATTCCAAGTAGTTTATAAGATACAGTTCAAAGTAAACGTTACAGGTGACTGTACAGCAATCTGTTCCCCACCGTGTGGGGTGCACTTGCTCTCAGCAGTAAGGGGGTTAATAGGACACATTGTCGTGCGACATACGGTGCTGCTAGGACACACCTGTCATAACTTTATTGCCATTTATACCAGTAACAGTATGAATCTGACTACATTACTACATCTATGATGAATCAAGGGAGTGCGTTCCACTGAGAACTGCAAAATAAACTTTGATTCAGGTAGTCACCAAAGGATGCTCTTTTGTAAGCTGAACACCTTCAGAGGTATTACAGTGTTCAGAACGGCACAGCTGCATGCTTTTGTGTGGACCGACTGCTGACCGACATTGTGCATTATGACTGGTAAAACTAGCAACCGCCTCTCTATCAAGGCAAAATACCTGTTCATGTGTAAAATTGTGAATGTGAGATGAATTTCCTTACCAGTATCCACCCACTGGTGACACATAGGCCTTCAGTAACACTTGGTCACAAGTTGGTGTTGGTTTTCTTCTTCTTCTTCTTCTTCTTCTTCTTCTTCTTCCTCCCTCTTCTTCCTTCTTCTTCTTCTTCTTCTTCTTCTTTTCTTCTTCTTCTTCTTCTTCTTCTTCTCTTTTTCTTCCTCCTCCTCCCTCTTCTTCTTGTTCTTTTTCCTCCTCCTCCTCTTCTTCTTCTGGTACATAATGAATTTTAAAACTAGCAAGCCATGATGTGTAGCAATGACAGACAGACCCATGGAATGTTGCATGATGTAGTACTACTAGTAGTAAGAGTAGTAGTAGCTCTAGCATAGTGTCTATGAATCGCTGTGTTGTGCTCTGCTCTGGTTCTTCATCTTATGCATGACTCTTGGCTTCTGTTGTGTAGAATGCGGCCACTAGAAATGGACAGACCAAGGAGGTAAAGTGATTTCTTCTTGTATGAACTCCTGTGTATTTCTAATTTTTTTTTATTATTTTTTTTTTTTATGAATGTGCAGTATGTGTATGTTTAGCCTTTAGGTAAAATATTATTTTGTGTGATGGATTCTTAGGTACAGATGTGTTTCTACGGAATGAAGATTTCTATACACATGTTTATACTGTACTGTAAAAGAAAAAAAAAATTGTTTTTGTGCCTAACTATATATCTGAGTGACATGCATTTGTTATTGTGTGTAGTGTATGTCTATATAATGTGTGTTTCTTATTGTTTATATTGTGTGCCACTGTGTCTAGGTAGTATGCATTTGTTATGTATGTCTTGGTAGCAAGTATACACAATTCCTATATTGTTTGTAATAATGTATGCATGATATGTATGCATGGGTGATGCACTTTTTTTTTATCGTTTGTAATGTGTATGTCTAGGTAACATGTTTGTTGTGTGTAAGATGTACATGTCTAAGTAACATACATTTGCTGTATTACATGTAATGTCTAGGTGATGTGCATTTGTTATTGTGTGTAATGTGTACATGTCTAGGTGATGTGCATTTATTATTATGTGTAATGTGTACATATCTAGGTAATGTGCATAATTTATTATTGTGTGTAATGTATACATGTCTAGATGATGTGCATTTATGATTGTGTGTAATGTGTACATGTCTAGGTGATGTGCATTTATTGTTGTGTGTAATGTATACATGTATGTCTAGGTAATGTGCATTTGTCATCGTGTGTAATGTGTACATGTCTAGGTGATGTGCATTTGTTGTTGTGTGTAATGTATACATGTCTAGGTAATGTGCGTTTATTATTGCGTGTAATGTGTACATGTCTAGGTGATGTGCATTTATTATTGTGTGTAATGTGTACATGTCTAGGTGATGTGCATTTATTATTGTGTGTAATGTATACATGTCTAGGTGATGTGCATTTATTATTGTGTGTAATGTGTACATGTCTAGGTGATGTGCATTTGTTTTTGTGTGTAATGTATACATGTATGTCTAAGTAATGTGCATTTGTTATTGTGTGTAATGTATACATGTATGTCTAAATAATGTGCATTTGTTATTGTGTGTAATGTGTACATGTCTAGGTGATGTGCATCTATTAGTGTGTGTAATGTGTACATGTCTAGGTAATGTGCATAATATATTATTGTGTGTAATGTGTACATGTCTAGGTGATGTGCATTTATGATTGTGTGTAATGTGTGCATGTCTAGGTAATGTGCATTTATTTTTGTGTGTAATGTGTACATGTGTAGGTGATATGCATTTGTCATCGTGTGTAATGTATACATGTGTAGGTAATGTGCATTTGTTGTGTGGAATGTGTACATTTCTAGGTAATGTGCATTTGTTACTCACTTATTGTGTGTAATGTGTACATTTCTAGGTACCGTGCATTTGTAATTGTGTGGAAAGTGTACATGTCTCAGTAATGTGCATTTGTTATTGTTGTCTCGTTGTGAGTACGATGTGTGTCCCGGAAACATACTGTTGTTCAGAGCATGTATCATGTATAAAGGTTTGTAAGCAGCCTGCAATCCCAGTACTGCCACAGCAGAGTTCTGTGAGAAGACTAGCTTTGATAGGGAAGCAGACAGATAGGCAGTCCAGAAAAACGAGAGAGGCCAGGTGACCTGCAAGCTGCACGTGACTCATGAAGACATCAGGATGAAAGTACTGGGTGGATGGGCAAAGGGAGAGGGAGGGTGGTCTGTCTCAACAACACCTGAAGACAAACACAGTGTGCATGGGTGGCGGTCATCAGCAGTGGGTGAAATGTCCCATATCTGAAAATAATGTGTTGACTGATAATTTCTTCAGTGCCCCACACTGTTATCACCCTCCCCTCCCCCCCCCCCCACCCCCCACCCCCCCACCCCCCACCCCCCATACTTCCCTCTCCATCTGTCTTCTCTTCTCCCAGTCCCATCTCCTCCACCGTCTCTGCCCCTTTTTCCTCTGATAGCTCCACCATCTCTGCCCCTTTTTCCTCTGATAGCTCCACCATCTCTGCCCCTGTTTCCTGTGATAGCTCCACCATCTCTGCCCCTGTTTCCTGTGATAGCTCCACCATCTCTGCCCCTTTTTCCTGTGATAGCTCCACCATCTCTGCCCCTTTTTCCTGTGATAGCTCCACCATCTCTGCCCCTGTTTCCTGTGATAGCTCCACCATCTCTGCCCCTGTTTTCCTGTGATAGCTCCACCATCTCTGCCCCTGTTTCCTCTGATAGCTCCACCATCTCTGCCCCTTTTTCCTCTGATAGCTCCACCATCTCTGCCCCTTTTTCCTCTGATAGCCCAAGTCCTGGTGTTACTCTCAGCCAGTGATGCAATTACCATACTCAGGCATGTCTGTCCAAGTTAAAAGTTTGCCCCCCCACCCCCCCTGATAATCAGACTGGTGAAGGGGAGGTGGAGGAGAGGGGAGCGGAGGGGGTGGATGGAGTGATAGCGCTGTCAGGTGGTAAAGAAACACCTGGTCAACACAAACACACACATTCTTCGAAGTCAGAACTTGGTATAACATCTGCTGCTGCTGACTGCAGCTTGCCTACGCATTGAAAATGTGCATCATCGGCATGACCTCATATTGTTATACTACATACATCATGACTCTTCACCATGTATACGAGGGTTGACTGCCAGAACCCAGTATCTCATATACATAAGAGAGGTACTGGGTTCTGGCAGTCAACCCTCGTATATAGTCGAGGTCCATGTATGTACTATATGTAGGCTAGGTTTGTTCAATATTTTGCAATATGTTTATATATATCCACCTCTGCTTGATAGAAATATCCCCAGTCGATATCTTTTCAGGAAGATACAAAGTTCAACCCACACAACACCCATGAACTAACTGCAATATTTGGGTTTGTTACAATCTTTTTTTAAAGCAACACTGGCCAACTGACAAACAAAACAGCATGGAATTCTGTGGTTGTGGACTGGAAAAGAGTTCACTGGAAGAAGAGTTCACTGAGGGATGGGGGATGGAGGGGAAGCTGTAGGAAGGCATGGAGAAAAGGGAGGGGGATAGGAGGGGGGGGGTGAAGGTGGAGAGGGTGGAAAGCAAAGAGTGGGAAGTGGATGGATAGTGGTGAAATGAGCTGGTAGGGAGAGAGGCAGCAATCACAACAACAATGCTGATAATAATCATTATCACCAGCCGCCGTGGCGAAGTGGTTAGCGTCATAGACTCCCGGCTGGGAGGTAGTGGGTTCGAATCCCATCAGAGTCATGTGGGTTTTTCTGCCTCGACCGGCTCCTACCAAGAGTTGAGTTTGCTGCGGACTCAGTTGGGAAGACTGGGACCACACAGTCGAGTTTCATCCACTTAATGGATGCATTTCTGAGAGTGTTGCTCAGATTTCCTGACCAACACTGCAGGTGCCTGTATCTCTCGGGCCTGGTTGACACCGGGATATATTATGAAAGGAAGTGTAGAGTACAGCCCTGTCATGTAGTCTCAGACCGAAATGGAAATCCGTAGCATCATCTTAATCATCCTCATTCTCATCGATTAGCATTAAAAAAAAAAAAAAAGACACAAAAAAAGTCTCACATTCTGTGGCGCTTCTTGCCCTGCTCTCATGGTGACCTCAGTTTCGATGTCCTCTCCACGTCTGTGGCCTTGGTTTGGTTCCATCAGGGTCACCGGTATCGGCAAGTCCATGGGGGCTGTTGTTGGACGGACGTGATGGCACCCTCCGGAGGGAGAGCTCACTCACGCCGGCCCCGCGACTAAGCAATTATTGTTGTCAGTAGGGGGCTTAGTAGGTGGTGTCCTGCATATGTTAGATCAGAACAGGCGCCACTGAACACCACCGAAGTGACTCGGCTGCAGTGCAGTGTCTCCTCCAGTGGGTTGCCTCTTAAGGACTTGATATTGACTGCTCCCTGTTGATTGCCGGTGACGGGGTTGCAGCGGGGCCGACCGGGCTGTGGCTGTGGACGGGGTGTCAGAATGAGCGGTGCGGGTGCACTGCCTCTGAGGGGGCACAGAGTTTGGGACAGCAAAAAAAAAAAAATCATTATCATTACCATTCTCTCTACCACTATTATCATTCAGTATTTCCATGCCTCAGTGGATATCTTGTGATAGGTTTCAGCCTGTCTGCTACGGTGTGCTTTAAGTGTTGCAGATGATTTGAGTGATCAGTTATTTAATCCTTTGACAAGCAATGCTAGGTGTAGGAAAGAGTCTTGAAATTTGTAATGGATAGAACCATATGAACCCTGTCAGTGTGGGTAATTTTATATGCATCTCGAAAGTGTCCTTGGATTGTGAAACTTGTTGATTTGTAAAATGGTAGTGACAGAGTTGTTGGTTTGTGGAAACTTGTTGATTTGTGAAATGCTAATGATGTCGTTCGTTCTCGCTTGCAGTACCAGTACAAGTTTGAACATGTCTTTGACGAGTACGCTTCCCAGAAGGCCGTGTTTGAACACATCGCACTCCCCCTGGTGGAGGACCTCATCTTTGGCAGGAACGGTAAGTCTCCGCTGTAGTGGTGACTTTGTGTGTGTGTTTATGTGTATACAGGGGTGTGTACGTATGCGTATGTGTTTATGTGTATGTGTAATGTGTGTGTACGTTATGCTTATGAGTGTGTGCGCTTGTAAGTGTTTGTGCATGTGTGCCTATGTGTGTGCGTATGTGTATATGTGTGTACATATGTGTGTGTGCGTATGTGTGTGTGCACGTATGCATATGTGTGTGTGTGCGTATATGTGTCTGTGTATGTGTGTGCGCAGTCTTACGCGTATTTGCAGTGTGTATGCCTATGTCATGTAATTGTCCACCATGGGAAATCCATTGCAAAGTGTGGTCTGTGTGTGTGTGGCGCCAGGGCTGCTGTTCTCCTACGGCATCACGTCGTCAGGCAAGACCTACACCATGACCGGGGTGCCAGAGGACCAGGGCATCCTGCCCCGCTGCCTGGACGTCCTCTTCAACAGCATTGGCCACCTGCAGGCCAAAAAATATGTCAGTACTGCTTGCTGCTGGCTTGTCTGCTTCTTGTCTGTGTGTTAACCCTTTCCACATCAGCTGTTTGAGGAATCTCAGTATTTTCCACACCTCAGTTGGTTTTCTAGTTGTTGTTTTTTTTTGTTTGTTTTTTTATAAGAGTTCCCACATCTCTTGGAATTCACAGTGTCAGAGCTGTCACTTCTCTTAGAATTCACAGTGTCAGAGCTGTCACTTCTCTTGGAATTCACAGTGTCAGAGCTCTCACTTCTCTTAGAATTCACAGTGTCAGAGCTGTCACTTCTCTTGGAATTCACAGTGTCAGAGCTGTCACTTCTCTTAGAATTCACAGTGTCAGAGTTGTCACTTCGCTTGAAATTCACAGTGTCAGAGCTGTCACTTCTCTTGGAATTCACGGTGTCAGAGCTGTCACTTCTCTTAGAATTCACAGTGTCAGAGCTGTCACTTCTCTTAGAATTCACAGTGTCAGAGCTGTCACTTCTCTTAGAATTCACAGTATCAGAGCTCTCACTTCTCTTAGAATTCACAGTGTCAGAGCTCTCACTTCTCTTGGAATTCACAGTGTCAGAGCTGTCACTTCTCTTAGAATTCACAGTGTCAGAGTTGTCACTTCGCTTGAAATTCACAGTGTCAGAGCTGTCACTTCTCTTGGAATTCACGGTGTCAGAGCTGTCACTTCTCTTAGAATTCACAGTGTCAGAGCTGTCACTTCTCTTAGAATTCACAGTGTTAGAGCTGTCACTTCTCTTAGAATTCACAGTATCAGAGCTCTCACTTCTCTTAGAATTCACAGTGTCAGAGCTCTCACTTCTCTTAAAATTCACAGTGTCAGAGCTTCACTTCTCTTAGAATTCACAGTGTCAGAGCTGTCACTTCTCTTGGAATTCACAGTGTCAGAGCTCTCACTTCTCTTAGAATTCACAGTGTCAGAATTCTCACTTCTCTTAGAATTCACAGTGTCAGAGCTCTCACTTCTCTTAGAATTCACAGTGTCAGAGCTCTCACTTCTCTTAGAATTCACAGTGTCAGAGCTGTCACTTCTCTTAGAATTCACAGTGTCAGAGCTCTCACTTCTCTTAGAATTCACAGTGTCAGAGCTCTCACTTCTCTTGGAATTCACAATGCCAGCAAAATGTGAAAATGAAAATCTGTGAAAAGAAAAGAAATAAAAGAAAAGTAGCAGCCTCCTTCCCTGCCCCCCTCCTCCTTTCAAAATAATGGGGAAATAATTACAGTGGGAGACTTACAGATGACACTGTCATAATGAAATCTTATGAAAACTTCTTTGTGAGATTGTGCTGTCGCCATTAACTCTACGTGTTGGAACGCAAAATACACTGATGACTTGAGTTGGCAAGATGTTGGGGTTATGACAGAGAGTGAAGAAAGCCTGACATAAGAATAGTCCTGGCTGTGGTCAGACTGAAAAGTGGAGGATATATCACTAGATGCTCAGGCTAGGTCAGACTGCACCGTTTTGAAAGCATTTCTGAAGGTTTATTCCCTGGGATGGGGGACATGCTAGCCAGATTCCTCTTGACTATCAGTGATGTTTTCACTTCTTCTGTGGGGTTCCCGATCAATGCTTGTGATCATTTGTAAACAATTCTGTCGCTCCCTTGTGATCAGTATTATCATTTGTAAACGATTCTGTCGCTCCCTTGTGATCAATACAGCAAAGTCATTTAAAACCTATGTTCTGTATTCTTCCCTCAGTAAAGAGAATGTATTCTTACAATAAACTGTCTTGAGTTGGGGGCAGAAATGTAGCATTTACTCGAAGCGTTACTGTAGCATTATTACCACGCAGGCTTTAAACAGATGAAAATCCTTCCCTTTCATTCAAAGAGAAAACTGTGTGTGTGTTTTTCATTGGCACATACACACACAAAGATTTGACTGAATTTGTTGCATGTTTTGGTGGTGTCGCACATAGTTATTGTGATGTAGTTATGTCTGTTGTGCCTAAGAGTTGCAAGATACTGCTTCTCTGTTGTGGTGTTCGTTCCATTGGTTTGGTGGCCTACTAACCCAAGATTTCTTTCACCAGCAACCACTCTCAATTGATTTGTAACCAAACACGAGACGTTCTAGGTTTTAGCCGGAATGCAGACTTTTTAAAGGTCTCCAAGGCCGTTCTCGAAATATGCATAAATCTGTTGAGAAAAGTGGGGGTTGAATGGAGTATGTGATATTAAGACCATCAGGTTTCAACTTCTGAAACCAGTTGATTATCTTATGGAGTATATGATATTAAGACCATCAGGTTTCAAGTTCTGAAACCAGTTGATTATCTTAATCCAGCTTGGTTTGTCAAAGCTTCTGCTGGCACCTCCAAATTCACAAGTTGTTTATTTTGTCCATGAAGGAAAATTATTTTGTGGTGACACATTGCAATATCACATCATAAAACACAGTGTAAAATACAATAGAATGAAATCCAATTAATAAGCTTCTATAAACAACAAATTGAAGAAAAATGCAGGACAGTATTCGTGCACACTACTGGAACAGAGTCGCGCCCCCTCACGTCCCTATCTATCTCTCCCTCTGAGTATTGTCCTCCTTTGAGTCCTGTCCTTACTTTCATCCTCCGGTTCCAAGGTCAGCTTGTCTTGATTGTAGACTGGGGAATCTAGGAGCTGATCCAGCATGTCAAGAAAAAAGAAAGCACACACGCCAGCACACACAGATTTTGCTGTGCTAGTGACGTCAAGATCTGTAAGATGAGAAGAAAAAAAAAAACCGTCACAACACGCCAAAAGACGCAGCGGATTTATGCATATTTCGAATGGTAAAAAAAAATTGTAGGCTAAAACTGTTTGAAAGGCTCAGAACAGAAGAACTGGCAAGAACATTGACAAGACGCCAGGCATCAAGAATTGTTGGGATGCATAATGGCCTGAGCATACCATCAAGCTAACAGTAGTTTAAATGTTTGAAAATGAAACAAAGCAAAACAGAACACAGCTGGAGGGGACTTAATCCCCAAGCTCTCAAGACCATTGGCCCTGGATTCCACCTGGGGTTTCGACGCTGACTTCTGGAACCTCTGGGATTTTTCAGGATTTTTTTTTACCTACTCGGGTCTCATGTCTGGTTACTCAGTTCATGGGAAAGCAAGTGTCTAGTTTTTTTGTTTTTTTTTTTACCCCCGTCAGTTTTTAGGTTTGGTTTTGTTGTGAGTGACTGGCCTTCTGCTCACACTGTGATGGGATTCATTTTTTGCTGTCAAACTTTTTCACCTTTTGTGTGGACACTTGAGAGGAAAAAAAGACTGCAGCAGGTGTTCAGGAAACCTTACCTTTCATGAAAACGCTCCCACAGAAGAATTCAAGTGTCCATGTTAGGAAGTCGGTGTTGAGACATAGGTGAATTCAGGGTGTGAGTTTTTTGTTTTGTTTTTGGTTTTTTTTTTTCTTGTTTTTGTTCCAGGGTATTACACTTTTGGTTTTATCACAGAAAAGAGCTATGTGTGTAAATCATCTTGGTATCTGAGAAGAAAGTCAGTTTTATAATTTTGAGAGTATTGTTGAAAAGCAAAGGTTTTTCTGCTTGTATTTTCTGGTGACATGTTCATGCAGATGATGGCCAGAATGAGCAGCATGGAAGTGATGCCGCCGAGGGGGGGTGGAGGAGGATGGGGGAAAAAAAAAAGAAAAACATTGCACTTTTTTTTTTTCTTTAATGCTGATCGATGAGAATGAGGGTGATGAAGATGATGCTATGGATTTCCGTTCCGGTCTGAGACTACATGACAGGGCTGTACTCTACGCTTCCTTTCATAAAAATAAAAATATCCTGGCGTCAACCAAGCCCGAGAGGTACAGACACCTGTAGTGTTGGTCAGGAAATTTGAGCAACACTCTCAGAGATGCATCCATTAAGTGGATGAAACTCGACTGTGTGGTCCCAGTCTTCCCACCTGAGCCCGTAGCAAACTCAACTCTTGGTAGGAGCCGGTCGGGGCAGAAAAATCCCACATGACAGTGATGGGAATCGAACCCGTGACCTCCCAGCCAGGAGTCCATGACACTGACCATATCGCCACGGTAGCTGGTGAAAACATTGCACATTGTTTGCTCAATGGCATTGTAAATTAGTCTTGTGTTTCAAAGACTGCAGACAGCCATGCTGGTTCACACTGATCCTCATGGGACTGACCCAGCAGTGCCCATAGTTAGAACAGTGAACCTTGTTACGGTAAAAAATGTATGTATCTGTCCAGGTGTTTCGGCCCAACAAGTTGAACATGTTCCAGGTCTGTCGTTTTGTGACTGCGCAGTTCTGCAGATCCTTTTGTTGTTTGGGTTCTTTTTAGGTTAGAAGTTGTTTGTACGTTTTAAGGCCCTTTGGGTTTTGTTAAAGCATGCTCTTTGGACGTTCTGTTTAGGGAGGTGTTGGTAGGTTCTGTTGCTGTTCTGCCAGTGTGATACTATGATCAATCATGCATGCGCATTGTGTTTCTTGTGAGTTGAAATGATGGCATGCCTGCAGCATGGCTTTGCTTTGTGTGCCTCACAATGAGGATGTTGATAGCTCTGCTCTAAAGTCAACCAGTCTGTCTGTCTGTCTGTCTCTTTTTACCTTCCATTTTCCATGCCCATTCTCTGTGTGTTACATGTATTTTTTTTTGGTCATTGATATTAGATAACATGTGAATCATTTAAAAATCAGTTTATTCCAATGTGTGTTAAGTTACTGTCATTTGTATGTGATGGAACATCAGACTGAATTCTAATCATTAGGTGTACATAATTATGTGTTATTGTGTGTGACACGTATGTTTTCATACTGTAGTGGCAGGCATGTGACGGCCCTGAAAGGGCTTTTGTGGTTGGCTGGGCTATGGTAACACTGGAACTGAGGCAGAATTTCTGGAGCATTAGATGCAGTCCTGCAAACTCTTTTTTTATGTTTAAAAGTTGCGGAGAAGTTTTAGGGTAGGATTATGGACATAGAACAAAATGGACCAAACATTTGCTCCTGCATTTGAAGCAGAGCCACCGCCGAAGATGTTAGCTCTTGCCATGCTTGCTGAAGCGTTGTGTGTGTGTGTGTGTGTGCGAATGCTTCTCTCTCTGTCCATCTGTCTCTCTTCCTCCACTTCTCTAACCCTACCCCCCCCCCCCCCCCCCCCCTCTCTCTCTCCCTCTGAAAATACATTTCTACAACTATACTACAAAAAAAGTACAAGAAAGACATGATTTATCAGCAAAATACCTGCAAACTTTAATAAACTATATTTACAAACAATTCTGTCTGTCTGTCTGTCTCTCTTTCAGCTTCACGATCTGTCTCCCTCACTCTCGATTTTTTCTTTTCTGAAACTATCGCACAATCAGCTACAGACTGGTTTACTTCATCAGGATGTGTTTATGCCTTGGGTGATATTGAGAGGCTAGTCAAATGAAGTGGGAAGCTGAACTTAAATGATCACAAGGTGACCGTCTGAATTGAGACACTAACAGTTAATCCTGGCTTTCAAACACTAGCATGAAGTAGTGTAGGACAGGGTTTTTTTTCTCTCTCTTTACATTGCAGTGTTGTCATTTTGCCTTTGTGACTGTTCTAGTATCAGAGATTTGGTGATTTAGTGCTAGCAGAAGTTTGTAGAGACGAATTCCTGTCGACACGTTCTGTGGGACAGTTGTGGCCCTTTGCATGCTGAAGGGCCCATTTTACATAGAACAAGTTTGATTTTGCTTTAAAGGAAGCTGAAACCACGGTGACTTCTGGGAATACTGAAACGTAAACAAACTGATTGAAATGTGGTGATTTTTTTCTTCTGAACAGAATCATTCATCCACTGATATGTGTCGATGTTGTAACACAGTAAATGCTGCCATATTGTGAAAAAGAGATTGCAGCATGCTAGGACTTGTTCTTAAAATTGACATGGGAAAACACCTTAGAGGAGTTACCTGAACATGACACAGGACATGTCGACAGCAGTCATGGCCTTGTGATTATTTTTTTTCCTTTGTACACCTATTGTGCTACCATATTTCTTTGAAGACGGATGAAAACAACCCATTTTTGCCGCTGCAACAGCAACAAGCAAGGCTGCAGGGTGCACATGGCAGCTGGTTGATGATGGTGTTTTTTGCCGATGGGCTCTAGTTCTGAAATATGGGCTGGTACACCCATGGGAACGCTCTCTGGAGATTCTGTCGTGTCACATCCAGTTGCCAATACACAGTGGCATCTATGTCACTTCATGTGTTGATTGAATGCCCTGTGCATGCCTGCGCCCAATGTGAACATAGCGCAGGCTTCCAAGGGTGATTCAGAACTGCTCCCAGCTGGTTTGGTCGCCGGTTGAGGGCAGTGCTTCTCTGGGTCCTCCCCGCACCTTCGGGTATATCTTTTTCTTTTTTCGTTTTCATTAGATATTAAAATGAAAAGACTGTCGTTTGCTCTAGTATTGATCATTTCTTTTCTTCTTTTTTTTTTTTCTAAATTAAAACATTTTTGTTTGTAGAAGGTTTCAATGTCAACTACTGAACTAGAAAATTTTTTTTGCTGACCCTGGTTGTCGTCTGAAGACTTGGTGGCACTCACTGGCAGAAGCGGCAGGCAGTGTACATCATGTGACCACTGCAAAGGGAGGAAAAGGAACAGGATGAAAAACATTAGAGGAAGTCTTTATCTGTAGTTCAAGAGTCACAGCTACCTGTTTCATGTAAGTGGCTCACTGTTATCTGATGAGAAGAATGGAAATGGCACAGCAATGTTGTAACAATGCCTCATCTTACACATCATTGGCTTTAACTTTGGAAAACAGTTTTCCTTTTTCTTTTTTTTCTTTTTTTTAACAATTTCGGTGGAAAGGCTTCCTTGTTTGTTTTGATTTTCATTTTACAATTTCTGTGGAAAGGTTTGTGTTTTGTTTTGACCTTTTTTTTACAATTTCTGGTGGAAGGTTTGTGCGTTTGTTTTATTTATTTTTTTTTTTTTAACAATTTCAGTGGAAAGGTTTGTGTGTTTGTTTTGATTTTTCCGTCTTACAGGAGATCTTTTTCTTTTTCCAATTTGATCTGGTTACAACTTGGTTTGTGGCGACTTTTTTTTTTTTTTTTTTTTTTTTTTTTTTTCTGTCCCAGCCTCTGCGCCACCTCAGAGGCAGTGCACCCACGCCGCTCATTCCGACACCCCGTCCACAGCCACAGCCCGGTCGGCCCTGCCGCAGCCCCGGCACTGGCAATCCACAGGGAGCAGTCAATGTCAAGTCGTCAAGAGGCAACCCGCCAGAGGAGACACTGCACTGCGCCGAGTCACTTCGGTGGTGTTCAGTGGCGCCTGTTCTGATCTAACATACGCAGGACACCACCTACTAAGCCCCCTACTGACGACAATAATTGCTTAGTCGCGGAGCTGGCGTGAGTGAGCTCTCCCTCCGGAGGGCGCCACCACGTCCGTCCAACGACAGCCCCCATGGACTCGCCGATACCGGTGACCCCGACAGAACCAAACCAAGACCACAGATGTGGAGAGGACATCGAAACTGAGGTCACCATGAGTGCAGGGCATGAAGGGCCACAGAATTTGAGACATCTTTTTTAATGCTGATCAATGAGAATGAGGATGATTAAGATGATGCTACGGATTTCCATTTCGGTCTGAGACTACGTGACAGGGCTGTACTCTACGCTTCCTTTCATAATATATCCCGGCGTCAACTAGGCCCGAGAGATACAGGCACCTGCAGTGTTGGTCAGGAAATTTTGAGCAACACTCTCAGAAACGCATCCATTAAGTGGATGAAACTCGACTGTGTGGTCCCAGTCTTTCCAACTGAGTCCGCAGCAAACTCAACTCTGGGTAGGAGCCGGTCGGGGCAGAAAAACCCACATGACTCTGATGGGATTCGAACCCACGACCTCCCAGCCGGGAGTCTGTGACGCTAACCACTTCGCCACGGCAGCTGGTGCGACTTTTGTTTTGACTTGGACATTTACACTTGTTTCTTTATTTAATTACAATTCTTGCCCTTGTAATTTGCTCACAGTTCCATCATTCAGCTTGCTAGCAGCGCAGGGTGTGGCCTTCGTGGTCGGTGGAGAGCTGTACACAATGTGACTTACAAACATGACATACTGTGACTTTTTGACACTGAAAGGGTTAACTGAAAGGGTTAACTTTTACATTTAGGATTAACCAAAGTCTGAGGTAGCCAAATACTGCATTGTATGAAGGTCTTCATGTGGATTGATCAGGCCATTCTGGTTGACTGAAATTTTGATGCATCCTTTTTCAGGGAACATGTACTGGACTTCTGGTATGTGCAGATGTAGGAATTTGATCGTTTTTTATCTCTTTTTTTTTCACCCTCACTCTGTTTTGCATTCTTTAATTGCTTTTCTTACTATGCCCTCCCCCCCCCCCCCACTTCATTTTAGTGTTTCTTTCCATCTGCCTTTTTCTTTCTATTGCTCATGTATTCCCCTCTTATTTTTCCTAGAGGAGTCTTGTGTGTTTCATGCATGGGGACTAGAGCAGTTAGATAATTACATATATATAGCATACATGGGTGCGCGCGCACACGCACACACAAGCACACACACACATACACTCTTACATACACCACATACACAGACAAGCACGCACAAGCATGCACACACACACACACACTCACACACACACACACACACACACACACACACACACACACACGCAAGCACACACACACTCACACACACACACACACACAACACACGCAAGCACACACACACTCACAAACACACACACACACACCATATCCGACATGCACAACACAAGACACCCAGTGCAGACATGCAATACAATGCATTGCATGTGCACAAACACATGCTCACTTACACACATCTTTTAAGCTCAGAGCGTATTACAAATTGTATGCACACTCACGCACGCATGCATGCATGCACATACACACGTTTTGAGCTCAGAGCATATTACAAATTGTATACACACGCACACACTCACACTCCTGTGTGTAAATATAAAGGTGGTACATGGACATTTCAAGATCAGCTGGCCTGGCCTAAACCAGTTCAGAACCAGGGAAAGAAATAAGAAGTGGACATCAGGGAAATCGACAGGCCTGGCCCTCGCCCGCTCTCAGAGGGCCGCAAAGAATTGCAACAGATGGAGGGATGGTCAGGGCTCCCGCTTCCCCCTGAATTCACACATTGCCATAAAGACGGCATTGTTGTGAGGTGACAGGTGTTGTGATGACCTTGGAAAGGTCAGGTCATAAAGACGGCATTGTTGTGAAGTGACAGGTGTTGTGATGACCTTGGAAAGGTCAGGTCGTAAAGACGGCATTGTTGTGAAGTGACAGGTGTTGTGATGACCTTGGAAAGGTCAGGTCATAAAGCCGGCATTGTTGTGAAGTGACAGGTGTTGTGATGACCTTGGAAAGGTCAGGTCGTAAAGACGGCATTGTTGTGATGTGACAGGTGTTTTCATTACCTCGTCAAGGTTAGGTCATGATGACGGCATTGTTGTGATGTGACAGGTGTTTTCATGACCTCGGCAAGGTTAGGTCATGATGACGGCATTGTTGTGATGTGACAGGTGTTTTCATGACCTTGGCAAGGTTAGGTCATGACGACGGCATTGTTGTGATGTGACAGGTGTTTTCATGACCTTGGCAAGGTTAGGTCATGACGACGGCATTGTTGTGATGTGACAGGTGTTTTCATGACCTTGGCAAGGTTAGGTCATGACGACGGCATTGTTGTGATGTGACAGGTGTTTTCATGACCTTGGCAAGGTTAGGTCATGACGACGGCATTGTTGTGATGTCACAGATGTTTTGATGACCTTGGAAAGGTCAGGTCATGACGACGGCATTGTTGTGAAGTGACAGGTGTTGTGATGACCTTGGAAAGGTCAGGTCGTAAAGACGGCATTGTTGTGATGTCACAGATGTTTTGATGACCTTGGAAAGGTCAGGTCATGACGACGGCATTGTTGTGAAGTGACAGGTGTTGTGATGACCTTGGAAAGGTCAGGTCATAAAGACGGCATTGTTGTGATGTCACAGATGTTTTGATGACCTTGGAAAGGTCAGGTCATGACGACGGCATTGTTGTGAAGTGACAGGTGTTGTGATGACCTTGGCAAGGTCAGGTCATGACGACGGCATTGTTGTGATGTGACAGGGGTTTTCATGACCTTTGCAAGGCCAGATCGTGAAGATGGCATTATTGCTATGTCACAGGTGTTTCGGCCTGATCGTATGAACGCCTTTGAGGTACACACGGAGGCAGACGCCATGCTGGAGCGACAGCGGCGCGACATCTTGCCTGGGCTGGCCACGCCCAAAACGCCCGGAGAAAGACGGTGAGTCTGGGACTGTTGCCATGGGCGGTGGAGGTGGATGTGTGTCATTTGGTGAGTGTTACTTTATTCTCAGCAAGAACATGTGACTTCATGAGAGACACTTAGAGAGAGTCTTAATGATAATGATGATAACACAGCATTTATATAGCGCCTTGCCAAAAGTTCTAGGCACTAACAATCCACACTCGTGTACGCAGTAGGCTGCCTACCAGGGTAGTGATGACTTAAAAGCTGCTTGCTGGCGCTGCATTCAGTCATTTCCTGTGTCATCCAGTCAAAATCGTTTACTCAGTTTCCTTATTTCCTTCATTTTCTCAATTTCTGACGTAGGGTGCATGCTATGTGTAATGTATCATCCATACCAATGGCCAAACTGGCCTCGTCCAAAAGTTGGTGATGGAATTTTATGTGTGTGCAAGATATCATGCGTGCATTTGCACACGGAACTTCGATTTATAGTGTCATTTGAAGGACTGTGTGGGCAGTGGAGTTAGAAGCAATGTTAACTCCAAAGGAAAAATTCCTCTGTACCAAAATGGCTTGGTGGAGACTTGAACTCGTAACCCCCAGGATCAACGAATCTGGTGGTCTGTCAACCGAGCTACTCCCGAGCTTGTGAGAGACACTGCATGTACAGACAGTTAGGGGTCTTGGAAAGTCCTTCACAAGTTGATGTAGAGTAACTGTACTCGCCGTCCGCCTTCATTCGAATGCTGGGGATGCTTCCAGATTAGATTATATCCCTGCCTCATGGAGGTTCCCGTTCCTCTTTTCTATTGCTCTCTGATTTTGATTTTTTTTCATCTTTGTTTCCTGTTGTCTGTTATTCCACCTTTCTGGCCCATTTATCTGCCATTCAATAAGATCTAGTGGGATGGCTGAGGTTTGCTGCCGCACATGCTAGTTCCATCCACTGAGATGTTGGTGGTTTAGCTGTCACATCAGTGAATTATGTTTATATTGTGTGATAGCGCAGATTACTTAACATTTCAATAGACTGATAAAATCAAGCTACGAAGTATCAGAAGCTTCAAAACCTTTACGCTTCATCAAGTCGTTTTAAAGAGATATCAGGTTTTTTTTTTTACTCTGACAGGTCTGTGATTCGTTGTTACTGAAACGCACATACAAAGAAAAGAAAAATCTCTGCCGAGATATGAAAAGAAAATGTCACACAGAGCTACTATATCAACACATATATGGACAATAAATGTGTAACGACATACAATGAACAACACAGTAAGGGAGGAAAGGATGGAGAGCAACCGAGAGAGAGAGAGAGAGAGAGGGGAGGATGGAGAAACAGTAGGAAGAGAGAGAGAGAGAGGGGGAGGATGGAGAAACAGTAGGAAGAGAGAGAGAGAGAGAGGGGAGGATGGAGAAACAGTAGGACAAGAGAGAGAGAGAGGGGAGGATGGAGAAACAGTAGGAAGAGAGAGGGGAGGATGGAGAAACAGTAGGAAGAGAGAGAGAGAGAGAGGGGGAGGATGGAGAAACAGTAGGAAGAGAGAGAGAGAGAGAGGGGAGGATGGAGAAACAGTAGGACAAGAGAGAGAGAGAGGGGAGGATGGAGAAACAGTAGGAAGAGAGAGAGAGGGGAGGATGGAGAAACAGTAGGAAGAGAGAGAGAGAGGGAGGGGAGGATGGAGAAACAGTAGGAAGAGAGAGAGAGAGAGAGGGGAGGATGGAGAAACAGTAGGAAGAGAGAGAGAGGGGAGGATGGAGAAACAGTAGGAAGAGAGAGAGAGAGGGGAGGATGGAGAAACAGTAGGAAGAGAGAGAGAGAGGGGGGGGAGGATGGAGAAACAGTAGGAAGAGAGAGAGAGAGGGGAGGATGGAGAAACAGTAGGAAGAGAGAGAGAGAGAGAGGGAGGATGGAGAAACAGTAGGAAGAGAGAGAGGGGAGGATGGAGAAACAGTAGGAAGAGAGAGAGAGAGAGAGGGGAGGATGGAGAAACAGTAGGAAGAGAGAGAGAGAGAGAGGGGAGGATGGAGAAACAGTAGGAAGAGCGAGAGAGAGGGGAGGATGGAGAAACAGTAGGAAGAGAGAGAGAGAGAGGGGAGGATGGAGAAACAGTAGGAAGAGAGAGAGAGAGAGAGAGAGGGGAGGATGGAGAAACAGTAGGAAGAGAGAGAGAGAGAGAGGGGAGGATGGAGAAACAGTAGGAAGAGAGAGAGAGAGGGGAGGATGGAGAAACAGTAGGAAGAGAGAGAGAGAGAGAGGGGAGGATGGAGAAACAGTAGGAAGAGCGAGAGAGAGGGGAGGATGGAGAAACAGTAGGAAGAGAGAGAGAGAGAGGGGAGGATGGAGAAACAGTAGGAAGAGAGAGAGAGAGAGGGGAGGATGGAGAAACAGTAGGAAAAGAGAGAGAGAGAGAGGGGAGGATGGAGAAACAGTAGGAAGAGAGAGAGAGAGAGAGGGGAGGATGGAGAAACAGTAGGAAGAGAGAGAGAGGGGAGGATGGAGAAACAGTAGGAAGAGAGAAAGGGGAGGATGGAGAAACAGTAGGAAGAGAGAGAGAGAGAGAGGGGAGGATGGAGAAACAGTAGGAAGAGAGAGAGGGGAGGATGGAGAAACAGCAGGAAGAGAGAGAGAGAGAGGGGAGGATGGAGAAACAGTAGGAAGAGAGAGAGAGAGAGAGGGGAGGATGGAGAAACAGTAGGAAGAGAGAGAGAGAGGGGAGGATGGAGAAACAGTAGGAAGAGAGAGAGAGAGAGAGAGAGAACGAAGGAACAGGTGTGATGACATGACACCTGTTCAGGGGCAGTGTTGTGATGTGGGGGCAATGACAGCTGGACGTCAAGCAGGATAACACCTGATAAGAAGCACCGTTATGAAGCAGGCGCTAAGACAGGTGGGTTGTGTGGGTGGTCCAGGATTGAGATGAACGAGCAGGAGCGTG
This sequence comes from Conus canariensis, assembly GCA_033310375.1. Classification (NCBI taxonomy): domain Eukaryota; kingdom Metazoa; phylum Mollusca; class Gastropoda; order Neogastropoda; family Conidae; genus Conus; species Conus canariensis. The sequence goes on from CM065744.1 coordinate 41,096,082, forward strand.
TGCGGGAGACGACGACGGTGGACAATGTGGACGAGGACAACAACTACGCCGTTTTCGTTTCCTACATTGAAATCTACAACAACTACATCTATGATCTGCTGGAAGAGCTGCCGTATGACCCCATCACTGGATATAAGTATGCCTGTGTGTGTATGTGACTTTGCATGTGAATGTGTCCTGTGTGTGTATGTGACTTTGCATGTGCATGTGTGTGCGGTGTGTGTATGTGTGGGTGAGCCTCATTAGAGGTTCCAGTGGTCGTGTGAAAGGGGTGAGGGTGGTGTTGATGTGATGTTTACATGTCACTGCCTCATTAGAGGTAAGTGTGAAAGGGATGAGGGTGGTGTTGATGTGTTGTTTACATGTCACTGCCTCATTAGAGGTAAGTGTGAAAGGGATGAGGGTGGTGTTAATGTGGTGTTTACATGTCACTGCCTCATTGGAGGTTAGTGTGAAAGGGATGAGGGTGGTGTTGATGTGGTGTTTACATGTCACTGCCTCATTGGAGGTAAGTGTGAAAGGGATGAGGGTGGTGTTGATGTGGTGTTTACACGTCACTGCCTCATTAGAGGTTAGTGTGAAAGGGATGAGGGTGGTGTTGGTGTGGTGTTTACACGTCACTGCCTCATTAGAGGTTAGCGTGAAAGGGATGAGGGTGGTGTTGATGTGATGTTTACATGTCACTGCCTCATTAGAGGTAAGTGTGAAAGGGGTGAAGGTGGTGTTTACATGTCACTGCCTGGTTGGTGTTACCAGGGTGTGTGTGTGAAAGGCTCTGAGGGTGGTATTGATGTGATGTTTACATGTCACTGCCTCATTAGAGGTTAGTGTGAAAGGCTCTGAGGGTGGTGTTGATGTGATTTTTACATGTCACTGCCTCGTTAGTATTACCAGGGTGTGTGTGTGTGAAAGGCTCTGAGGGTGGTGTTGATGTGATGTTTACATGTCACTGCCTGGTTGGTGTTACCAGGGTGTGTGTGTGAAAGGCTCTGAGGGTGGTGTTGATGTGGTGTTTACATGTCACTGCCTGGTTAGTGTTACCAGAGTGTGTGTGTGTGAAAGGCTTTGAGGGTGGTGTTGATGTGGTGTTTACATGTCACTGCCTCATTAGTGTTACCAGGGTGTGTGTGTGAAAGGCTCTGAGGGTGGTGTTGGTGTGGTGCAGGCCCCCCAGACGAAGATCCTGCGCACCGACAGCCAGGACAACATGTATGTGCACAACTGTGTGGAGGTGGAGGTGAAGAGCACGGAGGAGGCCTTTGAGGTCCTGTATAAAGGTCGGTGCTTGAGTTTAACTACTGTCTGCATACCTACACCCACACACGCATGTGTGCATGCTCACACAAGCATGCCCGCACATATGCACAGGAGCTTGCGCATGCATGCACATAAGCATACCTGCATGCGCGCACACATGCATGCACACACACACACATGCATGCATGCATGCATGCGTGCACGCGCGCACACACACACACACACACACACACACACACACACACACACACACACACACACACACACACACACACACATCCACACACACACTCATGCACACACACACACACACACAGTTCATGCATTCAGACTACACAGTAAGCACTCTAAACAAATACACACATACGCACATGCCCATATGCATGCACACTCTTGTGACCACACAGGTGTGTGGGCACACACATTCACACACACACACACACACACCACACACACACACACACCACACACACACACACACCCCACCACACCACACCACACACACACACACACACACACACACACACACACACACACACACACACACACACACACCACACACACACACCCACACACACACACCACACACACACACACACCCACCACACACACACACACACACACCACACCACACCACACACACACCACACCACACACACACACACCACACCACACACACACCACACACACACCCACACCACACCACACACACACCACACACACACACACACACACACACACACACACACACCACACCACACCACACACACACACCACACACACCACACACACACACACACCACACACTCACACACACACACACACACTCACACCACACACACACACACACACCACCACACACACACACCACACCACCACACACACACACACACAACACACACACACACCAGTCTAGATGACAAAGCTGTACAACCTAGAACATAATCCAAGTCAGGAATATTGATTGTTAAGATAATGTATGTGTGTGTTCCCAGGTCAGAAGCGGCGTAAAGTGGCGCACACCTCTCTGAATGCGGAGTCCAGTCGCAGCCACAGCGTGTTCAACATACGCCTGGTGCAGGCGCCGCTAGATCCTCGGGGAGAGGAAGTACTTCAGGTAAAGGTCAAAGATCATAAACTGCATGTCAGGCAGGTGAAGATCAGTAAGTTCTCAAGGTAAAAGTGGCAGATTGTTAGGGTAAAGGCCACCAGTTGCACAGGTCAAGGTTACTGGTCATTCAGATAAAGGTCACAGATCATATAGGTAAAGGTCGCATGTCAAACAGGTGAAGGTCACAAGCTACATATGAAGTTTACAAATGGTAGAGGTAAAGATTGCAAGTTGTAGAAGTAAACGTGAAATATCCCACTGATAAAGACTGCAAGTGTGTATTATTGTATATGAGAAGGGTGAATGTAGTATGACTTTGTAAAGCGCTTAGAGAAATTCGTTTGATTAAGCGCTATATAAGAAATCATTATTATTATTATTATTATTAAGTCACAGAGATAAAGGTCACAAGTTCAAACAGTAAAGATGACATGCTGTAGACTTAAAGATCATAAGTTGTCAAGGTAAAGGTCACAGATCATACATGTGAAGGTCACAAGTCCTACAAGTGAAGATCGCAAGCTGTAGAGACAAAGGTCACTAGCTGTGGAGGCGTAGGTCGTAGAGAAAAACTAAAGGCAACAAGTTGTAGAGGTAAAGAGGACATAGAGATAAGGTGGGAGGTGACACAGGTGAAGGTGTGGCAATGCTTATCACACAGGTGAAAAGTCACTAGTCATGCAGGCTGAAGGATCGCAAGCCGTGCATGTGAAGCCTGAAAGGTCACACAAATCTGGCTGGTCGGTCCTTGACTGCTTGTAAAGTGACTTGGAATGTTTTGCTCTGGATTATGAGTGATGTCAGCGTTTGCTGTAACTTATTTCAGAGCATATCTGTTTTCTAAAGTAATCGGTTCAAAATCTAAAGCTTTTTTTTGTGTGTGTGTGTCACTCCTGAACTTGGGCTGGTGGCTTAGATTCTTTGTGTTGGAGTGCACAGCTGCTGAGATTGATGTAGTAGATTGTGTAGGAGAACATTGACAAAAGAGCCAGGAAAATATCTTTTTTCTTTATTGATGTTTCTTTGGTAAGTGCGCTGGCTGTTTAGGCTAGTATGACTTGTGGCGCCCAAAATATACAGCCAGATTCCATCGGTTTCTATCAGAGTGATACCTGAAAGTATGTTCCGTGTAAATTGTGATGTGTTAGGTAGGTGATGTATTAGACAGGAACTAAGGAGGCAGGTGATGTGCGTGTGTGTGTGTGGTGTCAATGTTGGTTGGCCAGCCCCACCCCACCCCCACCCCCCACCCCCCCTCCTTGCTATGTTTCATTGTCATAATTGATGAGGTGACTGGGTTTATGTTTTGTATAGTGATTTTTGTTTTTGCATGTTTATAGTTAAATATTGTAAAGCGCTGTGAGCTCTAGTGAGAAAGGGCGCTCTATAAATGTACGTTATTATTATTATTAGATAGGAAGTACCTGCAGAATATCCATCCAAGTTGGTAAAACTGAGCAAGGTATTTCATTTACATGTACATGAAATACTATGGTGATCAACACACATGAAGACTTTACTTATTATCATTTTTTCTCAACTTTGTTATTTGTGAGATTGTTCAGTTTACAATAGTGACAACTGTTTGCCCTGTTGTTGTGTCCAACATAGTCCTAGTGATGGGCTGAAAGGAAATAGACATCATTAATTCCTGAATCACATCCCCCCCCCCTCCCTCCCCTTCCCCGTGGTCATGTGACAGGAAGTGGACAAGGTGTGCATCAGCCAGCTGTCATTGGTGGACCTGGCCGGCAGTGAGCGCACCAATCGCACGCGCAACGCCGGTGACCGCCTGAAGGAGGCGGGCAGCATCAACCAATCGCTGATGACCCTGCGCGCCTGTCTGGAACTGCTGAGGGACAACCAGACCAACGGAACAAACAAGGTTGGTCGGTGGGCGGCTGACTGACTCGTCAGCCTTCAGATTTACTCCCCTTGGTTCCTCGTTATACACGTCAGTGCATCTTTCACACTTACACACTGAAGAACTGGTGTAAATTTGGTGTGGTATAAAGATGCTAGGTTTTTTTTTCTGGGTCTGCTCACTCAGCCAGACTCACAATCCACTCACTGTCAGAATCAAATTAAAGAAATAAAATGATCAGCTCGGCAGCTCAAAGTTATTAACTTATTTAAAATCAGAGAGACTGTCAGCCTGATCCTGTCTGTTTTTTTTTTAAATTAAAAATGAAATTAAGATAAATCAAAATATGAATTCCATGGAGTCTGTGCCATAACAATCCATGGAGTAACCAGTATGGTCTGTCTGTACATGCATAAGAGATGTTTTTACAGTGTTGGGATTAGCACAATGTTAGGCTTAAGTGCTTTGCAACATGCTACCTGAGGACCTTGCCCAAGAATTTACGTAGATGTGATTTTTCAGTTTCTTAAAAGAGTAAATGTTTTTCATTTGACGTAGGACTTCAGGGAAAACGGATCATGTTTTAAGCTTTAAAAAAAAATTTTTTTTTTTAGCATGTTTGAAATAAACGTCTGTGCTGCGTTTTTTGGACTTGAGTACCTGGGATACATTTTGGCAGGACAACATACCAGATGTGGGAATGTTGTGTGTACAGATGTGGTGGGCTGTATGTACAGATGTGGGGGTTGTGTACAGTTGTGTGCGTGCATGTGTGATTGTTGGGGTTTATTTGTACAGATGTGTGAGTTGTGTGTACATATGGGGGAGGGGGAGGGTTACACGTGAGGGGTTTATGTGTGCAGATGTGTGGGGCGTGTGTTCAGACACGGGGTGTGTGTATAGATGTGGGATGTGCGCACAGATGTGGCCCAGTGGGGCTTGCGTGTATATAAAGTATGGATCTGCTTGTACAGAGGTGGTTGGAATGTGTACAGATGTTGGGCGGTTCTGTATACAGATTTGGGGGGGGACTGCGCGGATGTGAGGGATGGATGTACAGACGTGTATGTGTGTGTACAAATGGAGAGGTCATGTACGGATGTGAGCGTTGATATATGTATAGATATGGAGGTGTGTGTACAAGTACAATGTACGGCACAGCGGTGTACAACGTACAAGTTTAAGTAGAGGTAGAAACAGAGACAGGAGAAAATGAAACAACTTCCATGTGAAGTAAAAACTTTTTTTAAGTACTGTGTCTGCCAGACATGAACGAACGAATCACAAGACAAAACACGATGTGTTTTGACCTCTTAGGTCTTCTTCAGGCAAGAAAAACAACACTCAGGACAACGAAAATGAAGAACAAGCAATCACATATCTCATCAGATTCGGCGCAAGATGGGTGTTGAATTTGTTGGGATAAGTGATACAGTGCTTAAGAAAACTTTTTGGTAGGTTTAGATTTTGGCCTGCAGTCGCCTCACTCTGCAACTAACATCCCTGTGTCTTTCAGCTGGTGCCATACAGAGACTCGCGGCTGACCCACCTGTTCAAAAACTACTTCGACGGCGACGGCAAGGTGCGCATGATCGTCTGCATCAACCCCCGTGCCAACGAGTACGACGAAACCATTGTGAGTCCCATCCATCTTTCTGCTATTGGCATGAATGTCAGGAACACTAGACTGAATGGTGCACAGCCCTCTTCTTACGCAGTGGTCTGGCATAGCGCCTTAACCCTCTGCAAGCACTTGTCTGCCCTTACTTAGGTCGGAAACATATGGCAAGGGAAGGAACTCCATCATTTGAACATGGTTACCCAATTTATAGATTAATTTGAAATAGAGGAAAGAAAATGATGAAATGAAAGTGATTTTCAAACTTTCTAGGAATGCATATGTTGCTGTATGAGAAGTTTGAAGAATGTCACATTAGCTACTTATTTGGGGGAAAAAATCAGAACTTTCTTCCAAATCGTTGTTTACAGATCTATTACTTCATCATAGTCGAAATCTAGGTCACTCTCAGCTTCATTAGCCTGCACTTTCACCAAGTCTTCTGCCTTAAATCCTACAAGATCTTACACATCTTCATCACTATCTCCCATGAGAGAACACAAGAAATCTAAGTCATCCATTTTGAAAAACTGCACTATGATCACAAAACTTGGAAAAATCATAACTCGAGAACGACAGCACGTATCGATTCATGATTTTTTGCAACTGGAAGTGGATTGAAAAAGGAAAAAATGCAGTCACATTCTCATGAAACGTCCGTTTCTATGGTAAGTATGGCAGCGCCCATTGTTGATGTGTGATTTAGCGGGCATTTGCGGGCGTTGCACTGTGACTTTTTACTGGGCGCCTGCGGGCACTGCATGCAGAAGAGGGTTTTAACTGAACTGGCGTTGGCCCAGCGCTCAACTGGTGAAGGGGAAAGGAGCCAGGGCACATAGGGTCAGGCACATGGACTCAGTGACTGCTGGAAGAGCTGACAGTGCAAAACCTGCAAGTACTCTTCCCTTCCATTCTTTGTTCTCTGCTATCGGCTTCCTCTCCAACCGCTACAGTTTGTTGTTGTTGTTTTTGTTGACTCAACATGCCCCAAACTACCATATTAACTTTTCTGATCATCAGGTAAACTCGTGAAACTTTTTCCACATTAAAACGTTTTTGTAACTCATGCATGATGTCACAAGTTATTACACAGACTCACCCAGGCTGGGGAATTCTCCTTGGATCTGAGGATCCCCGAGATTTTTCAAAGTGACTTCCGAGAAAAAGAAAACGGGTCCGAGAAAAAATAATCCCGCTGAGAAAAAAATCGTGAAAGACTTGATCACCCCCGAGTCCATTACCGTTCTGTATCCAGTATTTCCAATCCAGGTTTTCATCATACTATTTTCAAGGCGGTGCCGCCCGCGGTTGTGAGGGTATTTCCACGTGCTTTATGAAACTATTGCTGACGCGGGAGCATCAGTTTGTGAAAGCGATTTTCGCAGCCATTTTCTGCATGTTTCACAAGCCTTAACGCTTCAGGAGAGTCTACGATCGGCAAAATGTCGCGCGTATCAAGCACCGTAAATCGTGGCGAGACGTTTGACAAAGGATCAATTAGCAACAAATGGAGATGGGACTGGACTGAAAAATCAACAAAAGTGGCAGGTTACGATCAGCCAGTTAGTTTGGTTTCTTTGCATGCCACATGGTAATATGCCTATCACGAGAGGCCAGCCACGAAAGGGTCTTCAAAAATGCTCAAACTAGTCAAAGTCAATCTCGGCTGGGGGGCCAAGCCCCCCTGTGCCCCCCACCAGGGGCGTTGCCCCTGGACCCCACCAGGGCCTAGACAGCCCCTGGACCCTGGCCTTTTTTCAGAGATTTTTTGGATCACCTGTTCCCCAGCCTATCACCACTTCATGGTCACCACATTGGAATCGATTTCAAACGCATCGGTATAGTCTACGCTGACATCCAAGTTTTCATCGATTTAGCAGTGCTGAATGATTTCCTACCTACCCCCTCTACCCCTCCTCCCTTTTCCCAGGTCATCTTCTTGAAATATCAGTGATTTTTTTTGGTTGTTTTCTGTTGTTGTTGTTTTTTTTTTCTTTTCTCAGTGCAAGCACTGGTGGTGTGTCATGGATGACTGGTGTGTTCTGTGTCATGGAAGATTGGTGTGCTCTGTGTCATGGAAGATTGGTGTGTTCTGTGTCATGGAAGACTGGTGTGTTCTGTGTCATGGAAGATTGATGTGTTCTGTGTCATGGATGACTGGTGTGTTCAATGTGTCATGGTAGATTATGATGTATTCTGTGTCATGGAAGATTGGTGTGTTCTGTGTCATGGAAGATTGGTGTGTTCTGAGTCATGGAAGATTGGTGTGTTCGATGTGTCATGGATGATGGTGTGTTCTGTGTCATGGAAGATTGGTGTGTTCGATGTGTCATGGATGATGGTGTGTTCTGTGTCATGGAAGATTGGTGTGTTCAGTGTGTCATGGAAGATTGGTGTGTTCAATGTGTCATGGATGATGGTGTGTGCTGTGTCATGGATGATGGTGTGTTCAGTGTGTCATGGAAGATTGGTGTGTTCTGAGTCATGAAAGATTGGTGTGTTCGATGTGTCATGGACGATGGTGTGTTCTGTGTCATGGAAGATTGGTGTGTTCTGTGTCATGGATGATGGTGAGATCTGTGTCATGGATGATGGTGTGTTCAATGTGTCATGGATAATGGTGTGTTCTGTGTCATGGAAGATTGGTGTATTCTGTGTCATGGATGATGGTGTGTTCTGTGTCATGGAAGATTGGTGAGTTCTGTGTCATGGATGATGGTGTGTTCTGTGTCATGGAAGATTGGTGTGTTCTGTGTCATGGATGATGGTGTGTTCTGAGTCATGGAAGATTGGTGTGTTCGATCTGTCATGGAAGATTGGTGTGTCCTATGTCATGGATGATGGTGTGTTCTGTGTCATGGAAGATTGGTGTGTTCGATGTGTCATGGAAGATTGGTGTGTTCTGTGTCATGGATGATGGTGTGTTCTGTGTCATGGAAGATCGGTGTGTTCTGTGTCATGGAAGATTGGTTTTCTGTGTCATCAAAGATTGATGTGTTCTGCATCATGGATGACGTTTGTGTTCTGTGCACAGCACGTGATGAAGTTCGCGGAGCTGTCCCAGGAGGTGTTGGTGACCAAGTCCCAGCAGGTGCACTTCAACGTGGGTCTGACGCCGGGCCGCCGCCGCCTGCACCAGGAGCACATGGAGGTGGACGTCGGGGAGGTCATCCAGGCCCCGCCCCCCTCGACCCCCCGACCCCCCTCCGTCACCTACAGCTTGGGGCCCCCTTTCCCTCTGCTGGAGGTCAGTTGTTCTGCTGTGTTTGTGTTTGTGAGTGGTGATGGGGTTTCTTGTTTTGATTTCACGCCATTGAACATGCAGAATTCATACTTTTTTTTTTTTTTTAATGTGGTATTTTTATTCAAATGCTTTGTTCAGGATGGCAGACCTGATAGGGCCCATGGTGGTCCTCTGGCCTGTAAGCAACATTATCTCTCTGTTCACAATAGAAGGCAGGCATGCCTACCATCCCTGACCATCCGGGATTTGTCCTGGAAAGTTGATTTTAGAAGCCACTGTCCTGGAAATCCTGGATTTGCAACATGCGTCCCGGAAAAAATAATCGGGCGTCCCAGGAAAAAAAAAAATCGGGAGTTAAAAAGCCGTTCTTATTGTGCTGCACAGAACTGAGCCAAGAATATCGTCTGCTAGAGTGAGTAGACATAATACGCATGCGCGTGAAAAAAAAAAAACAACAACCTCGCTTTCACTTTCAAGTCAGAACATGGCGTTGAAGAGGAGACATGATGTCAACACAGAGTCGGATTCTGACTCCTCGGATGGGTCAGAAAGGAGTGAAAAGAAGAAGAAAACAACCGTGAAGCGAGGTTGTGTCTTCAAAAAAGAATTCTGTCCCAGATTTTACGGGTTTGTCCCTGATTTCTGTCTGTATTGTCCCTGAAAGCAAATATTGGGGTAGGCATGCTGAGAAGGGACAGAGTCAATGAGATTGGTCAGTCTTGCTTGTCAGCTTTGTGCATGCAGTGGATTTGGCATCAAGTGTGCTGCCCTTTCAGAAGCAAAGCAGCCATCAAGCGTAGAATTTGCACCTGAAATACTGGCCTTGATTAGAGAGGGGGATGGAAGCCTAGTGAATGGACAGGAAGTACAACATCTTGCACACACGTAAAATCCCATCACCAACTTTCAGAAGAGTAGGCCAGTTTGGCCGTTGGTATGGATGACACGTTACACATAGCATGCACCCTGCGTGAGAAATGGAAAGAATGAAGGGAGTAAGGAAAATGAGTGATCGATATTGACTGGATGACACGGAAACGACTGAATGAAGCGCCAGCTGGCAGCTCTTCAGTCGGCACTACCCAGGTAGGCAGCCCGTTGTGTAAACGAGTGTTGATTGTAAAGCGCTTAGAGCTTGGTCTCTAGCCGAGAATAGGCGCTATATAAGTATTCATTATTATTATTATTATTATTAAGTATCCTATGGTATATATACATGTGTGGGGGATAGAAGATTAGAGTGTGGGATGAAAGCCTAGTGGATGGACAGAAAGTATCCTGTAGTATATATACCTGTGTGGGGGATAGACAAAGGAAGAGGGCTGTCTGAAAGGTCCACGGACTTTGTAGGTAAAGAAGTTGAAGGGAAGGGTATGCAGTTAGAACTGTCATTGGCAAAAAGAAAAAAGAAAAAAAAAGCAGTTAATTAAATCTAAGGCTAGACAACAAACAGCTAAGCAATTTACCATTGAAGGGTAATCAGTATCAATATATAAATAGCTAACATGATATGTTCCATTGGGAAGAGATGGATGTTTGAGTGTGAGAGAAAGACCAGCTGATCATGATTCTGTGGTTACAGTTTATAAGTCTTTAGAATTGCTGGAGACACAGGCTAGGCTTGTTTCTGTTTGTAAAAATCAGGATAGAACTTAGAAGGCTTATCATGCTTTGTACTATGTGAGTATATTCTTGATGTGTGTAGTGTTGGCATGCCAACATTTATACATAGGTGTGCGTGTGTGTGATGACAATGTCATGTTTATTGGAGTGTGTGCCAGCTGGTATGTGGGTCTGAAATGTACTTGGTCTTTAGCTCACAATTCAGATGCTTTAGATCCCATACATGTCCATGATGGTGTAGCATTGTCAGTGTGGGATACATGTCCATGATGGTGTAGCATTGTCAGTGTGGGATACATGTCCATGATGGTGTAGCATTGTCAGTGTGGGATACATGTCCATGATGGTGTAGCATTGTCAGTGTGGGATACATGTCCATGATGGTGTAGCATTGTCAGTGTGGGATACATGTCCATGATGGTGTAGCATTGTCAGTGTGGGATACATGTCCATGATGGTTTAGCATTGTCAGTGTGTGCGTGTGTTTATGCTTGCAGTTGCTGCAGCCTAATGACGACAAGACGCTGACCAACATATCCATCTGTCTGGAAGAGCGCATGAAGCGGCGGCAGACTCTCCTGGTCGACTTCCAGCACAAAGGTGGGATGTCATGTGTTTGGTTATCCTGGTTCAGGCCGTGCCCACCATACTTATCTGCCCTTGCCCAGCCCTCTGTCTGGATGGCAGGATTCTCTCCCTTTCCACACGAGTGGGTTGTCCGCTTCACCACCTTTCTGTCTGTTTAAAGAAACGACCATGGTTGTGTTGTTTTGTTGCTTTTAGTCTGTCTCGTCTTCTAAGGTCCCTCAGTGGCTCTGCTGTAATGGAACCGCAGTCCAGTTTCATCTCCTAGACCCGTGTTTGACAGGTCAGTGTGGGAAGTCCAAGTCAGCCAGGCAAATTGTGCTTAAGATCACTTGTCCAACGCTGTCTTCTTGAGGGTTTTCAGTGGAGTCTTCATATGTTCTTGTTTACTCAGCGTGGACTTTGTCATCAACTTCCAAAAAACAGCAGCCGACCAAAAAGTTCATCTCAGCAAAGTGGGTCATGTTGATGCCAATTTCCAAAATGTTCACAGAAATGTTTCTTTCAACTTGGAAAGTAGCCGTCAGATACCTGTATGACTTCATCACTGTTTATGTATCCAATTGAATTTATATGAGTGACTTGTTTGGTTATGGTCCAGAACACATGTTGTCAAACTGGAGATGATGGGTGTGCCTGTGAAAAGGTTTTCCCCAGCTTCAGCACCAACACTGCAGGTGTCTGTATCTCTGAGGCCTAGCCGACGCTGGGATGGATACTAAATGGTAGCATAGAAAACTACCCTGTCAGAGAGTCTCAGACCCATGCGGAACTCCAAAGCAGTCATCTTCATGAACCCCATGGGTGGTCATGAAATTTGAAACATACCATTGTCTGAAATTCTGTGGCGCTCTGTGTCCTTCCGTGTGTGAAGTGTCTCCTGTCACTGTGATGTCTGTGTTGAATCAGTGTCACAGTGGCTGGGTGTGTCCTGTCACTGTGATGTCTGTGTTGAATCAGTGTCACAGTTGCTGGGTGTGTCCTGTCACTGTGTTGTCTGTTGAATCAGTGTCACAGTGCTGTGTGTGTCCTGTCACTGTGATGTCTGTGTTGAATCAGTGTCACAGTGCTGTGTGTGTCCTGTCACTGTGATGTCTGTGTTGAATCAGTGTCACAGTGCTGGGTGTGAAGTGTCTCCTGTCACTGTGATGTCTGTGTTGAATCAATGTCACAGTTGCTGGGTGTGAAGTGTATCCTGTCACTGTGATGTCTGTATTGAATCAGTGTCACAGTTCTGGGTGTGTCCTGTCACTGTGATGTCTGTGTTGAATCAGTTTCACAGTGCTGGGTGTGAAGTGTCTCCTGTCACTGTGATGTCTGTTGAATCAGTGTCACAGTTGCTGGGTGTGAAGTGTGTCCTGTCACTGTGATGTCTGTGTTGAATCAGTGTCACAGTGCTGTGTGTGAAGTGTCTCCTGTCACTGTGATGTCTGTGTTGAATCAGTGTCACAGTTGCTGGGTGTGAAGTGTCTCCTGTCACTGTGATGTCTGTGTTGAATCAGTGTCACAGTGCTGGGTGTGTCCTGTCACTGTGATGTCTGTGTTGAATCAGTGTCACAGTTGCTGGGTGTGAGGTGTCTCCTGTCACTGTGATGTCTGTGTTGAATCAGTGTCACAGTTGCTGGGTGTGAGGTGTCTCCTGTCACTGTGATGTCTGTGTTGAATCAGTGTCACAGTTGCTGGGTGTGAAGTGTCTCCTGTCACTGTGATGTCTGTGTTGAATCAGTGTCACAGTTGCTGGGTGTGAAGTGTCTCCTGTCACTGTGATGTCTGTGTTAAATCAGTGTCACAGTGGCTGGGTGTCTCCTGTCACTGTGATGTCTGTGTTGAATCAGTGTCACAGTTGCTGGGTGTGAAGTGTCTCCTGTCACTGTGATGTCTGTGTTGAATCAGTGTCACAGTGGCTGGGTGTGAAGTGTCTCCTGTCACTGTGATGTCTGTGTTGAATCAGTGTCACAGTTGCTGGGTGTGTCCTGTCACTGTGATGTCTGTGTTGAATCAGTGTCACAGTGCTGGGTGCGGGAAGAATCACTGAAGACTGGTGTTTGGAGAGACCTGATGAGGATCTGGCTCCAGTGGGGCACACTCACCCCACTTCAGCAGTGCAGCAGACTGTGTTGTCCACAAAGTACTCATTAAAGGCCCTCCATCATATGCTGGAACAAGCAGGCTCCCCTGAACACCACCAAAGCAACTTAGTGGCAGTGCAGTGTCTCCTCTAGTGGGCTGCCTCAGGACAACTCAGTATTCATTGCTAACTGTGAATGGCTGGGACAGAGACTGCGATAGTATGTACCCGTGTGTGGCTGTGTCTGGGAGATTTGGAGTGAATGGCATTGTAATACTACAGCTTATGTGGCTCGGAAGATAAGGCAGCAAAAATTTAAGAACCCTAATTTCTGGACTTCTAGGTGACATTTCCTTTTTTTTCCGTAAATTCTGACCAGGGCACCCGACATTGACAAGCACTTTGTCTATGGCAAGAACAGTTTTGACAACCAGCTCTGTACACGAATGCGTACGTGTTTATTTATCATTATATCGAAAAATATACATGACTAGCGGTTATGTTCAGAGTCCATTCACCTCCATGTCGACACAGCTCCAACTCACAGCATCAGCTGTGTTGTGTGCACACCAGTCCAAGGTGTAATGGGCAAACGCATGTGGCAATTAAAAATGAGATTGACAATTAACTCAGCGCTTTTTGACTTTGATCATCTGAATCCACAGTGACTCTTGCTGTCAATGAATATTGTAGTGCTGATGTGTTTATGTTGCGTGTTTGTTGTGGATATTATGATGGATGAATGAAATAAGAATGAAGCAACAAATGCATGCTTATATCAAACCTCATTATATTTCTTTTTAATATTGCATTTTTGTGGATAGTATAACACATGAAAAAAATGAAAATGAAGCAACAAGCACACATACATATTTGAACCTCATTATTATATTTCTTTTCAATAATGCATTTTTTTTGTAAGAGTGTCATCATTTGGTCTGCCTCCGCTCTCTACGCACACAGCGGCCCAGTTCCGTGCCCAGCTAGTGGACGTGGAGAGGGGATATAACTCCATGGGCAGCAAGATCGCAGAGCTGGAGGCGGCACTGTCCCAGGAGAAGGCAGCCCGGCAGCGGGCAGAGTCCCGCCTGCGCTCCGTGGAGAAGAAGGGAGACGAGAACACGCGTAAGATGAAGGAGCTGGAGAAGGATAACCAGACCCTCAACCTCAAGGTCAGACTGGGGTCATGCTGCTCGCATTTTTTCTCACATAACTGAATTTATGAAACTGCACCAGAAAAAAAAAAAAAATGCAGACATGAGACTTTGCAGGTTTTACCCTGAATTCAGGCTTTTTAAAGGTCTCCAAAGCCTTTCTTGAGATCTGCATAAATCTGCGGAGAAATTTGGGGGGGGCGAAACGTTTGATTAAGAGAATCAGGTTGGAAGTTCACAATTCAATCCATTATTATATTTCAGTTCGGTTTTGTCAAAGCTTTTTGCCAGCAAAAAAAAAAAATTGGAGGGCTCAAAATGTTTCTAACTCTGAGAAAAGAACTGGTAAAAAACGTTGAGAAGACTGTAGACATCAAGAACTGTTGGAGACAAAAGTCAACATCTTTAGGAACCCTGTTTATCAAAGGTCTGTGTGAACTGTTTGCCCAGTGTCTGCATGAACCTGGTTTGTCCAGCATCTGTGTGAATCCTTTTGCCCTATGTCTGTGTGATCTTTGTAGTACAGCTGTGAACAGGGTTCCTGTTCGCCCATTGTTTATGTGAACCCTGTCTGTCCGGAGTCTGTGAACGCTACCTGTCCAAAGTCTGTGTGAACCCTGTCTAACCAACATCTATGTGAACTCTCTCCAGTCAACATGTGTGAACTCTGTGTGATCAGCCTCTGTATGAAGTGTGTCCACCCAATGTCTTGGCATGCCCTGTTTCAGCTTCAAGACAAGAACTGGAAGATCCAGGTGGAGAAGTCGGAGAAGGATCGCCTCAAGTCTGACTTCAACTCACGCCTGCAGATGAACAACAAGCAATGGGAGAAGAACCTGGTATAACTCACTGCTGTCTTTTCATCCAGCTGTCTGGCTGTCCTTCCGTCCAGCTGTCTGGCTGTTCTTATGTCCAGCTGTCTGGCTGTTCTTATGTCCAGCTGTCTGGCTGTCCTTTCATCCAGCTGTCTGTCCCTGTGTGTGACTGTCTGTCCCAAACCCTGTGTGTCCGCAAACCATGTTAGAGAGCTCTGGGGTTGAGGGCCCTGACGTTAGAAGTTCCTACACCTAGGTTGTGTTTTCCTCTGTGTGTGTCTGCTGGCTGTTTGTCTTTCAGAGAGATCACGGGGAAACCACTACACTAGAGTTGAACCTGGTGAAGAGATGGATTGCGTCTCGGGAACAATCCCATTCAGTTGTAATGTGGATCCACACTGCAGGCTGGGATCAGAGGGTGGGGTCAGGATGAGTTCAACAAGACTGTGCTAAAATGACTGAACCAGTCGTAATGACACAAACTTGGTGGAATGGACAGTGCCCCAGGATTGTGTTGTAGATGTGTGGTCAGTGTTACGGATGGAATGGGTCGTGTCTGCAGGTGTCTGACTCTCACACAGAAATTATGGATGCATGCACGACTTTTCCAATTCACATACACACACCCACTCACCCGAACATTGACAGGCAACAGAACAACACTTTTTTTGTTTTATGCTGCCCGAGCCTTCAGACAAACATATATAATAAATGCAAGAATATCAATAGGTCATCACGCCAACCATAAGGCGTACACACAAAATATATCTATATATAGCTGGCTATCTACTAGCGCTGCTGGTTCCAACGACGACGTAGATGATGACGACGACGAAACAATGAAGAGGACGAAGGCGACGACTACAGCATCAAGTCCAACACAGGACTGTTGGAATTTCACAGAGCTGTGGCTCAAAATCACTACCACACTCACGTCGTCTCTGCCGACAACAAGGCAACAGTCTCACACAGGAGCTGTGGCTCACACACAGAAACGGATAAACGCAGCGACGGCTTAGCCAACAGGTCGCTGGTTCAAAACTCGGGAGCGGCGCTCTGGCTTGGCAGCAGCGGCGTCTCCAGCCCAACTGGCTCAGCGGGTAGTCGGTCCCGGGGCAGTGGCAGGTAGGGTAGTTGTCGGCGCTCAGGCCGGCCTCTCAACACCGACACAAGGTGGAGAACAAGGGGGTAGACACAGCTACGGCCCCGACCCTCAGAAAATGGCAGGTAGGGTAGTTGTCGGCACTCAAGCCGATCTCTCAACACCGACACAAGGCAGAGAACAAGGGGGTAGACACAGCTATGGCCCCGACCCTCAGACAGTGGCAGCCAGTCCCCTTCAGTCCAGGGTACACATACACCTGGGGGAAACTGACTGCCACCAAAACAGATTGGAGTCCCTCTTCGGCCTTCTGGGTTGTTGCGTTGCCGGAATCACTGCAGAGACTGCCTAACCGGTTTCAGCTCAACCAGCTTTAACAGTGCACAGGTGAGCAGCAGTCAGCTAAACTTTTCAACCGGCTTCCGGACGACTACCTTCCGGTTAGCCCGGTTGCATGAAAATTTGTGACTGGACGGGAAACGGTCCGTCACAGTCAGGTTCAAAGGGGAGGTCCAGGATGTCTTAGACCTCGCTGTCTCCCAAATGCCTTTCTTGTATTTAAAGAGTTTTGTAAAGGGTTCAAAAAACGTTTCTTTAATTGAATAGATAAAATGTTCACAAATGTTTGAAGCATTATTTCACCCGTTTGCAAAACCAGAGAACAAAGAGAAAACACATCCGATTTTGTCATTATTAAGAGCAAATTTAAAGGGATTGTAAGTGCTTTTCTCAAGGCTTTTCTAATATTTTTGTAATGTGTCGTATGAAACTTTAGCACCAAGGTCTGACCAGCACGTTGGGCTAATGCGTAGGTCAGACATCTGCTAAGTTGTAGCCACAAGATCGTCTTCTTTAATTCTTTCATCATAGTCATTAACTCACTGCCTACCACATCGACCAAGATCGACTGCAAGATTTTCTCTTTCTGAATACCGGATCGGCCGCTGAATACTAGGTCAATGACTTTCACTTTCACCATCGCATATCCCAGAATGCAATCACGACAGAAGAGTCTTCCGGTACAGAAATTTCTGGGCGCCTTTTTGTTTTGTTGCACCAGTTTTGGCAGAGTAGTTTTGCTGCTGTGAATTTTAAAAGTTCGGCTTTTTTTCACGAAGATTTTCTGGGAAAATGGCGGATCAAATAACTATGCAACTTTTAGAATTCATTTTCTGATGTGACAGTGATGAAGAGAGCGTATTTGAGGGCTACACTCTTGAAGAAGATTTGAAGCGAGACGATTCGGACGTCGATCTTGACCTAGTTATAAATAAAGATTGACTGCTGACTGATTTAGAGGCCGGAATCGATAATGATACGGGGGATGATAATGACGATGTTGAATTGCCCATTGCTGCTGGGCCCAGCCCCCCCCCAAAAAAGAAAATTCGAAAAACAAAAGTTGCTAGAGATTCTTTTATTGTTAACTGGAGTGGTAGGCTACAAGAAGTGAAGCCCCCCAGAAGTTTCGCTTGTTTTGACAGGCAGAAAACCGGGTCAGTCAGAGGGTGTGTCCCATGATTTGTCTGTGGGAGTGTCACCTATAGCCTTTTGATTTCAGAGGAATTTTGGCAGACTTATAGCGAGAAGCAAATTTGTTTACTGAACAAAAGCAAGCAGAAAAGGATGAGCTTAAACTCTGGCCTAAATTAAAGACTGCCTCATTTATCAAAAAGCAAAGAGGAGACTGACAAGAGGTACATCATCAGCACAGTGTGTGTGGAGGGGGAGGGGGGTGATTGCTCAGTGTACATGTGCAAAAGCACATTTTAGCTGAATTCCATCACTATCTAAAGTCCAGTATTCAGTAATCTGTTCTTGTTATTTTTTTCCCTCAGTAGTTAGAAGACAAATCTTGTACGTGATGCCTTCAGTTTAACAAAATAGTTGAAGTTTGGGTTCGTTTTTTTCCTTCACAACAAAAGTTGATTATTTAGTGTGCAGACCATATAGAATGACTTTATTTTGTTCCTGAAGGTTTCAGTACTTTGTTTAGACTTGGAAAATCGCTATGTGCTCCTAATCCATGACATTCTGCTCTGTGGAATGGTCTGCCTTCTTCTCTGCGTACCACAGACTCTTTAAAGACTAATAAAACCTCCCTAAAGACACATCCTGTACGCTGGACTGATTAACGATATCCACTTATCTCTGTGCGCGAGTCTGCTTATTTTGACGCGCTCGTGTGTCTGTCTGCGTGTGTGTGTGTTTTGTTTTTCGTGTGTGTGTGTTGTGTGTGCATGTGTGTGTGTGTGTGTGCTTTGAGTTAGAATTAGTATTTTATCATGTTTCTGTAATATGCGCTTTGGGCTCTCGCGAGGTAAAGCGCTCTATAAGTATCCTTTTACATCACATTACATTACATCACATTACATTCTGTGGGTACAGTGAATTTCTGGAAAATTGTTTTAGCACCGAGAACACTGAAGAAGAGTTAGTCTGTTCGTTTTTTTTTCCTTGTGTACCAGTTCACTATATATGGGGAAAAATGGCTGTTTTGGACGGAGTGATGTCTTCGAATTTTTTTCATTACTTTTATAGAATAAATGAGTTAAAAGCAAATTTTTTTTATTGAGGTTTCTTTATGGCAAGTGTGTTTGTGTTGTGGAATTACCTCACTTGGCATGGTGTTCTCATAGTCATGTAGCACAAAGTCATGCGGTAGGCAGAGGGTTAATTCATTTAACCATTAGCTTTAAATCATGTGCAATGTGGTCTTGAAACTTAGCGGATGTGGTGTAGCGTATATGGACTAGTCCGCAGGCTGTGACACCTTGATGAAACTGAATCTGAATCAAATTATATTTGACATTGAAAAAGAAATAAAGCTACCTTAGTAAAAGTAACAGTATTCCTCCTCCTAATATGTAAATATTTTCATCGTCATCACTATTTTTGCTATTGATATCATTATTGTTATTATTATTATCATTTTCATTTTAACTCCCATGGTCCCCTTCCCAATGGCCTCGTTTTCATTCAACAATCGTTTTGCGCCGAATATGAGTAGATAAGTGGTTGCTTGTTCTTCATTTTCATTGACCTAAATGTTGTTTGTTTTGCCTGAGCAAGACCCAAGAGGTCCAAATGCATCATGTTTTTTCCTGTAATCTGTTTGTCTGTGTGATCTTGCGGAGGTAATATTCTTTCTTTTTAAAATTACATTAAGAAAGTTTGGTTGTTTGGAATAGAAAACATCATCTCAGCTTCAAGAGTGTTGTCTGTTTCTCAGGAACGGGTGCGAGCGCAGTTCTCGGCCGACGCTGAGGCCCAGATCGAAGAGAAGGAGCGCAAACTGGAGATGCTGCGGGACATCGTGAACGAGGACACCCCCCGCCGGGGCCCCCGCCCTGCCCCCAAGCCCCGCACCTACACCACCCCAGGCGCCCCCATGACCCCGGCACGCTCTGACACGGACATGGCCAGTGTGGGAGTTAGGACACGCTCGGCCAGGAACCCCACCACGCCCAGTGTGCCCGTGTCCCGCATCCCCAACGCCAGGTCCATGCAGGGCCTCAACACCATCGGCTCCGCCTCGGCCAAGGTGAGAGGTCACAGCTCCCCCCCAACCCCCTCGTTTAGTGGTTTAGAACACTCTGGCTCCAAATTTTGAATATTAACATTAGCGCACCACAAAAAAAAACGTTGACAAACAAATCACAAGACAAAACACAATGCATTTCGACCTCATAGGTCTTTTTCAGGCAAGAAACAAAACAATTGGGACAACGAAAATGAACGAGCAATCACTTGTCTTCATCAGCTTCAGCGCAAGACAGGCGTTGAATGAGGAAGACCTAAGAGGTTGAAATGCGTTGTGTTTTGTCTTGTGATTCGTTTGTCTACATTTTTTTTTTTGCAGTGCGGTAACCTTAATATTTAAAATTTGTTTAGATTTCCACCATGCAGTCGCCTCGCTTTGCAACTAGATCTAACTCTGGCTCCAGTCTGTTCTTCTGGCCTTATGAAAGCAAGTGGAGGGGAGGAGGGGGGCAGACCTGTACTAACAGGGTCTACATGCTGCTCTGAACTGCTGGAACCTTGTTGTGAAAGCAGTGCTCTCCTTGGCTCACCTGTCTTTGGTCTGCAAATTCTTTTTTTTTTTTCCTCTGGTTACAATTTATGACAGTTTTTTTCTTGGTGTGCTAATGTGGATGCTTCAGCCAAAGGGCAACAACTCGGCTAGATCTCATGCATGACATTGTGTCCAGTTGCGTGTGTTTCTGCGACATGCAGATACGTAAGGAAAAGCATCGGGGTCTACGGGCCCTGAAATATCGACATTACCTCCTTTATCCATTTTTTTTTTTCAACTTGAAACTTAAAATCCAGCCACGAAATCTCCATGAATTTGCCCAACCAACAACCCAGCAAGTGCTACGATGTTGGTGTGGGTCAGTCACTCAGTGAACAGCTGTAGGGCTGCCAGTGATCACAAGCACATGAACTGGATATTTAGAAAAGCACCAAGCTTATTCAATGCCCTGACCTCTGAAAGACCACTTGGCCCCATGATCATCCATCGTTTGCTGTGAAGAGTTGACGTTTAGCAGTGCAGGCTGAGCTGTGGATGACAGGGTATTGCCCAAAGACACCAGGTAGAGAGGTGCTGGGCCTGTCCTCTCCTCACCGTGTGGACAGGTGGGATGTTGTCAGGGAGTGTGAGCATGCCCAGAGTCCTGGAGCTGTTGATGGTGGAGGGGACCTGGACCAAGGTGGGGAAAAGACTTTTGGCGTGTGGCTCCTAGAGAACTCCAGTTCACAAAGAAATGAATGTGGTGGAGCTGTAAGCTTCAGGTGGGAATAGCAACACATCTTTCTTTCGTTTCAAAATTCAGACTTCAGACTTTATCATATCCCCATATGCACAAGGAAAATGCTTTTGCAGGCACGTAAAACACGAATACAAACAATTCAACATTAATAAATCAATCTGTGGGTAAAACAGGCCTCTAAAACAAAATCATAGACACCTTTCCCAGTGTGGTTTATGTACATGTACACAATTAGACATTGATACTCATACAAATCCATACCCAAACATTTACACACACACCCACAATCTCACACACACACACACACACACACACACACACACACACACACACACACACACACACATACTCCCAACATGTGTGTGCACCGCGTGCCCAAACCCACATCACTCTCTCTCACCCTCCCCCTTCCTCCAAACCCCTCCAACCTCCACGCCACCCCGCCCTCCTCCCATTCACCCTTCTCCACCACTCTCTCAATCCTGCTGTCATGAAATATGTACATGGGGGGGGGGGGGGGGGGGGGAATGAACTACAATATATGAATGATTGGGAAACTGAGATGGAGGAAACAGAGATGATAATAGAGAAGAGAGGGACAGACAGAGACAAGCCAAAAGGGGAAGGAAGAGAGCATGTGAGTTAGAGACACACATAGTGAAGGTGAGAAAAAGAGAGACTCAGAGAGCGTCAAGAGAAAACAAAAGTAATTATTATGGTTCCACTGAATAACGTGGTCAAACGAATCGCAAGACAAAACTCTGTGTTTGGACCTCAAAGGTCTTTTACAGGCAAGATGCACAACACTCGGGACAACGAACATGAACACCAAGCAATCACTTGACTCGGTTGAATTCGGCGCAAGATGGGCATTGAATGAAAAAGTTTTATGCATTGATTTTTTTAAAAGTTTTCCAGTTCTAGGGATTGATCCCAGTCTGCCATGTTGCAGAAATCGGCGCCAGTGTACAACTCACGCTACCACCGGCGGTCCAAGTCGTCTGGCAACGCTGCTGACGTCTGGCTGGACCATCGGCCGCGGAGCAACATCGACACCAGTAGGTTATTTGTTGACCTTGACCTTAGTGGGTCAGTGCTGGTTGCTGTGGTAACCCCTTACTTTGTGACTGGTTTCCCCTTACGTTGTGACTGGTTCCCCCTGACTTTGTGACTGGTTTCCCCTTACTTTGTGACTGGTTTCCCCTTTGTGACTGGTTTTCCCTAACTTTGTGACTGGTTTCCCCTAACTTTGTGACTGGTCTCCCCTTACATTGTGACTGGTCTCCCCTTACGTTGTGACTGGTCTCATCTAACTTTGTGACTGGTCTCCCCTTACGTTTTGACTGGTTTCCCCTAACTTTATGACTGGTTTCCCCCTTACTTTGTGACTGGTTTCCCCCTAACTTTGTGACTGGGGTTTCCCCTTACGTTGTGACTGGTTTTCCCCCTTACTTTGTGACTGCCCCCCCCCCCCCTTCTTTGTGACTGGTTTCCCCTTACTTTGTGACTGGTTTTCCCTAACTTTGTGACTGTTTTTCCCTAACTTTGTGACTGGTTTTCCCTAACTTTGTGACTGGTTTCCCCTTACTTTGTGACTGGTCTCTCCTTACTTTGTGACTGGTTTCCCCCTTACTTTGTGACTGGTTTCCCCTAACTTTGTGACTGGTTTCCCCTTACTTTGTGACTGGTCTCTCCTTACTTTGTGACTGGTTTCCCCTTACTTTGTGACTGGTTTCCCCTAACTTTGTGACTGGTTTCCCTTAACTTTGTGACTGGTTTCCCCTTACTTTGTGACTGGTTTCCCCTTACTTTGCAACTGGTTTCCCCTTACTTTGTGACTGGTTTCCCCTTACTTTGTGACTGGTTTCCCCTTACTTTGTGACTGGTTTCCCCTTACTTTGTGACTGGTTTCCCTTACTTTGTGACTGGTTTCCCCTTACTTTGTGACTAGTTTCCCCCCACTTTGTGACTGGTTTCCCCCCACTTTGTGACTGGTTTTCCCCCCTTACGTTGTGACTGGTTTCCCCTTACTTTGTGACTGGTTTTCCCCCCTTACTTTGTGACTGGTCTCCCCCTTACTTTGTGACTGGTCTCCCCTTACTTTGTGACTGGTCTCTCCTTACTTTGTGACTGGTTTCCCCTTACTTTATGACTGGTTTCCCCTTACTTTGTGACTGGTTTCCCCCCTTACTTTGTGACTGGGGTTTCCCCTTACTTTGTGACTGGTTTCCCCTTACTTTGTGACTGGTTTCCCCTAACTTTGTGACTGGGTTCCCCCCTTACTTTGTGACCGGTTTCCCCTTACTTTGTGACTGGTTTTCCCTAACTTTGTGACTGGTTTTCCCTAACTTTGTGACTGGTTTCCCCTAACTTTGTGACTGGTTTCCCCTTACTTTGTGACTGGTTTTCCCTAACTTTGTGACTGGTTTCCCCTAACTTTGTGACTGGTTTTCCCTAACTTTGTGACTGGTTTTCCCTAACTTTGTG
Source organism: Conus canariensis (assembly GCA_033310375.1). Lineage (NCBI taxonomy): Eukaryota > Metazoa > Mollusca > Gastropoda > Neogastropoda > Conidae > Conus > Conus canariensis. The sequence continues at coordinate 41,119,785 of CM065744.1, forward strand.
ACTGGTTTCCCCTTACTTTGTGACTGGTTTCCCCTTACTTTGTGACTGGTTTCCCCATACTTTGTGACTGGTTTCCCTCTTACTTTGTGACTGGTTTCCCCTTACTTTGTGACTGGTTTCCCTCTTACTTTGTGACTGGTTTCCCCTTACTTTGTGACTGGTCTCCCCTTACGTTGTGACTGGTTCCCCTTACTTAGTGACTGGTCTCCCCTTACTTTGTGACTGGTTTTCCCTTACTTTGTGACTGGTTTCCCCTTACTTTGTGACTGGTTTCCCCTAACTTTGTGACTGGTCTCCCCTTACTTTGTGACTGGTTTCCCCTAACTTTGTGACTGGTTTCCCCTTACTTTGTGACTGGTTTCCCCTTACTTTGTGACTGGTTTCCCCTTTGTGACTGGTTTCCCCTTACTTTGTGACTGGTCTCCCCTTACTTTGTGACTGGTTTCCCCTAACAGTGTGACAGGTTTAACATTACTTTGTGACTGATTTCCCCTTACTTTGTGACTGGTTTTCCCTAACTTTGTGACTGGTTTTCCCTAACTTTGTGACTGGTTTTCCCTAACTTTGTGACTGGTTTTCCCTAACTTTGTGACTGGTTTTCCCTAACTTTGTGACTGATTTCCCCCTTACAGTGATGGAATGTTGACTGTGATCTTGCTTCTGGTCTGTAAGGGTGAAACTGTTCTTTCTTTAGAAAGAAGTATTTATTTGGAAATTACTGAACATGATTACCTTATCGAGACTGTCACTGTTGTATATGATTAAAAATCTTGTTGTGGAATAGAGCTTAGAAATGTTTTTCAAACTAATGATTCACAAAAGCTTTCTTAAGAGTGTCAGGATCTGAAGGATTGTATGTTGGTATTCTCTGAATACGGTACAGAACTTTACAGTGCAATTCGGTAAGAAACAGTATAATTGATGGGCAATGTAGTAAGAACACAAAACAGTTAAAGTGCTATACAGTAAGAGACACCCACCCATCCAAAAGTTGCGGGTTTGAATCCCGGCAGCATCAGAGAAAAAAGGGTTGGCAGTGGAAGGGTGTTTGGGAGCCATGACCTGGATGCGGCCCGGCCCCCTTAGAGTGTAAGGTGTTCAGGGGTGAAACAGTTGTCTGAGGGGGGGTTTCTTCTCTGAAGACCTTCTGCTGTCAAGCTGTCCATTGAGTTTTCTACATGAGCGATATAGTAAGAATACGATACAGTTAAAAGGATGTACGCTAAGAATCAAGAATGCGATTAGGGTTAGAGTGCAATACAATAATAGAAAGAAGTTATAGTTCAGTGCAGTGAGAATACAACACGGCAACCATGCAAACAGTGCAACATCGGTAAGGAATACACACAGTGCAGTCACGGTGCAATGAATAAGGAAACAGTACAGTGACATCGCAGTACTGTAAGACGACAGTATAGTTACCAAGCAGTGCAGTACAAATGCAGTACAGTTAATGTGCTGTACAGTAGAATTGTAATACAACTTGCCTGGGGTATGGTAGCAGGTCCTTGAGGAAGAGGTGGATGAGGGCGCTTCGGTTTAAAACCTTCTTTGCTCAGAGGGACAAGTGGGAATGGGTGACAGTGGGCAGGGAGAAATGGGGAAGTGAGGGAGTGAGCACTGCCAAAAATTGTAATACATTTAAAGTGCAGTATCATTACAGTGGAATACAGGAAGAGTAGTTACAGTTTGCAGTGTAGTAGAGTAAGAACAAGTGTTACAATGAGAACACAACATAGCGACATTGCAGTATGATACAGTTGGAACATTTGTAACAGTTACAATACAGTGTGGTGATAACGCTGTATTACACAGATAAAATATAACACAATACAAATGCAACACAGTTAGGATGATGTAACAACACAGTGCAATAAGAATGCAATATAGTGACAGTGCAGTATAATAGCTATACTGCAGTAACAGATCAATACCATGAAAATTCAGTGCAGTTGCAATACAACACAATGCAAATATGATATGATACAGTTACAAAACCATAGAAATACAGTACAGCTTACAAGACAGTGACAAGGCAGCACAGGTAAAATACAGCACAGTCACAGTATACCACAGTGACACTTTAATACAGTACCAGTATGTAACAATACAGCGACAAAACATGACACAAGACAGTTACATGATTATACACTAATAATGCCATACAGAAACCATACAGCAGCAAAACGTAACACAAGACAGTTACATGATTATACACTAATAATGCCATGCAGAAACCATACAGCAGCAAAACATGACACAAGACTGTTACCTGATTATACACTAATAATGCCATACAGAAACAATACAGCGACAAAACATGACACAAGACAGTTACATGATTATACACTAATAATGCCATACAGAAACCATACAGCAGCAAAACGTAACACAAGACAGTTACATGATTATACACTAATAATGCCATACAGAAACCATACAGCAGCAAAACATGACACAAGACAGTTACATGATATTGCACTAATAATGCCATACAGAAACCATACAGCAACAAAACGTGAAACAAGACAGTTACCTGATTATACACTAATAATGCCATACAGAAACCATACAGCAACAAAACGTGAAACAAGACAGTTACATGATTATACACTAATAATGCCATACAGAAACCATACAGCAACAAAACGTGAAACAAGACAGTTACCTGATTATACACTTATAATGCCATACAGAAACAATACAGCAGCAAAACATGACACAAGACAGTTACCTGATTATACACTTATAATGCCATACAGAAACCATACAGCAACAAAACGTGAAACAAGACAGTTACCTGATTATACACTTATAATGCCATACAGAAACCATACAGCAACAAAACGTGAAACAAGACAGTTACATGATTATACACTAATAATGCCATACAGCAACAAAACGTGAAACAAGACAGTTACCTGATTATACACTTATAATGCCATACAGAAACCATACAACAGCAAAACATGACACAAGACAGTTACATGATTATACACTAATAATGCCATACAGAAACCATACAGCAGTAAAACGTAACACAAGACAGTTACATGATTATACACTAATAATGCCATACAGAAACCATACAGCAACAAAACATGAAACAAGACAGTTACATGATTATACACTAATAATGCCATACAGAAACCATACAGCAACAAAACATGAAACAAGACAGTTACATGATTATACACTAATAATGCCATGCAGAAACCATACAGCAGCAAAACATGAAACAAGACAGTTACATGATTATACACTAATAATGCCATACAGAAACCATACAGCAGCAAAACATGAAACAAGACAGTTACATGATTATACACTAATAATGCCATACAGAAACCATACAGCACAGCAGTTCAGTACCAATACATTAAAAAAAAAGTCACATCATAGTACAATACAGTTACATGATAGGATAATAACAATGTGATACCGAAGCAATACAGCACCGCTCAGTACCAACACAGTACAGCTGCCAGTGCTGTACAATCCAGTGCATGTGGACAGCTCTGAGAGAAATTTTGAAAGGAATTGAAATCAAATCTGCCAGACAACAGGGACAAACAAATTACGAGACAAAACACGACGCGTTTCAACCTCATAGGTCTTCTTCAGGCAAGATACACAACATTCAGGACAATGAGAATGATGAACGAGCAAATCACTTATCTTCTCAAACTCAGTGCAAGATGGGCCTTTAAACTTTGGTTCAGTTTCCGCCTGCAGTCACCTCACTTTGACAATAGCTCTGAGAGAGCCCAGTGTGATGGGCTGATTCTGAAGCAACAACAACCATACGACAATCAGTGCCTTCAATGGAGAGACTGAGTGTGTGATGTGTGGGGTTTTAAGGAACAACCAGCTGACAGTCAGTGCCTTCAATGGAGAGGCTGAGTGTGTGATGTGTGGGGTCTTAAGGAACAACTGACTGACAGTCAATGCCCCAATGGACAAAGGTGATTGTGTGATGTGCAGACACAGTGTTCCAGCCCAAGATGACCAAGAAGAGGTCCGTGTCCAAGCTGGATGTCAAGGATACCAAGGATGTGTCCAAGTACATCCTGACCCATCAGGAGCAAGACTCCAACGATGAGGTCGTCACCAAACTCATCAAGGTCAGCGGTTGACTCCAGCCCTACTCCCTTCTGTCTGTCTGTCTGTCTCTCATTCGTTTTTCTGTGTTGGTTCTGGAAAGCAGGATTTCGGTATGCTACTAAATTTCACTGGATGCATGAGTGGAAGCTAAGGGCAGCCCTTTGCCTGTGTGATAGGAAGAAATGTCGTGTTGGAGAGTGGTTTTAGCAAGACAACCATTGGTGAACAACAAAAACGATCCTGTGATTTCATTTTCTGCCAAGTGATGACTAGTGCATGTACAGCTGTGCTCATCCAAACCTTATCTGTGCAGTTGCAATTGTCTTTACTCAGCCAGTGCCGTTGTGCCATCTTGGAATCTGTGGAAATAGTTTTGCACCATAGTATGTCCACTCCAGGCGTAAATTTTGAGCATGGTGAAGCGAACTTTGATTTGATTTTGTTTCCAAAAGCGTGTTTGCGGCAAAGGAAATGGAGTTGGAAGAAGCTGACGGAGATACATCAAAGAAAAACGATGTGGGGAGCACTGGAATCCAAGTTTCATAGACATACTGGCCCAGGGATGAATGAAACCTCTTCTGTTTGGCCATGGAATCAGGTTTTGAAGCTTTCATCCTGATTGAAGATCCTTTTTTTTTTTTGCCGCTTTTGCCTTTATTTTTATTTTATATTATTATTTTTTTTTTTAATATATTGTTGAAGCCTCCCAAAATTGTTGAAGCCTCCCAAAATAATTACGTAAGCAACTTCAAAGAATACAATGGAGTTTTGAATGGCTAAATGAAAAGAATGCAGAGGATACTGTACACCTTCATTTGTATGAGAAGCTGAATTGTATTGGCTCATATGCATAGCAGAAGTATGGATTAAATGAAAAGAAAACAGCTCAGTGAGCACGCTTAAAACTCTGATCATCAGAAAAAAATTCAACCTTGAAAGTGAATTGATTTTTTTTGTATCTTTGGGTTCGTGCATAGCACTGATGTGTTTTCTCTCACTCCATCTCTCTCTCTCAGAAGGGTTTTTTTTTCTTGACTGTTTCTATTTTAGATTGAATCTATGCCCTTTGCTTGCATTTGACATGCATGTTCTGTTTACCTAGATTTCATGGACTTGTATTACACAGTTTCACCCACTGTCACGATGGATCTTTGTCTTAACAAAATGAGGTTTTATGTGTTTACAAATGTCTTCAGTTTCTCATTCAGTTACGGAATTCTCTTCAGCGTCAGCGGGGTGTTGCCCCCTGACCCCCTGCCAGGGGCCTGAGCGACCGTCATTTCATTTGTTTTTCTTTTTTTTTCAATTTATGGTTTGACTTTAGCACTTTCTGTACATCATCCAGTGTAACATAAGAAGGGTCCCCTGTCTATCAGCCAGGGAACATGTCTCAGTGCCGTTGTGTCCCACAGGGAACATGTCTCAGTGCCGTTGTGTCCCACAGGGAACATGTCTCGGTGCCGTTGTGTCCCACAGGGAACATGTCTCAGTGCCGTTGTGTCCCACGGGGGACATGTCTCGGTGCCGTTGTGTCCCACGGGGGACATGTCTCAGTGCCGTTGTGTCCCACGGGGGACATGTCTCGGTGCCGTTGTGTCCCACGGGGGACATGTCTCGGTGCCGTTGTGTCCCACGGGGGACATGTCTCGGTGCCGTTGTGTCCCTCGGGGGACATGTCCCGGTGCCGTTGTGTCCCACAGGGAACATGACTCAGTGCTGTTGTGTCCCACTGGGGACATTCTCAGTGCTGCTGTGTCCCACAGGGAGAACTCAGGCACTGAAATTCCACTTTATTCCCCACTCATGGAGTTGCCTTGTTACTAGATGATAGATTACTGACCACCACCAAAGTAACTCAGCAGCAGAGCAGTGTCTTCTTCAGGTGGGTAGCTTCATGACAATCTAATAAATAGTCATAACATTGAGGACTGTTTCTATGGTGCCCATCCAAACAATGTAGGCTACAAGGCGCTTTCCAAGTTTTAACAAAGTATGCAATCAGTATCTGAAATATACGCTGGACACACACACGCACGCATGCATGCACACACATACTCATGCACATGCACATGCATGCACATACATACTGGCACACAATGTCACATACTCAGACATATACACTGTATAACACAGTGAACAGCTCATTTGTACATGAGCAAGTGTGCACGTCACATGTAGCGCAGTGACATGTAGCAATACAGTAATATTTTAGGTGGTATTCTACAACTGGCGTATAAACAAATAAGTTTAGGTGCAGACTTAAAAGTTGCGAAGGAAGGGGCATGACGTAGATTGAAAGGTAGCAAATTCCAGAGTATCACCACAGAAAATGATAAAGCTCTAGAACTGTGCTGCTTTCAATTATATTAAGGAATTCGAAAAATTTGGTCATCAAAGGAAGAGCAGAGGGGACGGGTAATTCAGTTGCTCCCTATGGACTACTGGAGCAGACACTGAAGTGGGAGGAAACCTGGATGTGGCTGTGTTGGAATGAGCAGGATGCAGATCTGGTTTCCCATACGATTTTGCCGCATTTTGTACATGCGTTGGGCGAAAATATGATGAATATGATGAACTAAAAAGAAATACGTTGAAAAAAGTTTTGGAGACGAAGTTCTTGAGCAGTGATTGAACATGTGGAGGCTAAATGCGGTGGAGGCTTTGACCAAAGAGCGACAACTCTTGCTAACTTCTGTACATGAAATCGCATTTTGCAGTGTCCGGTTCTTGACAGCATGCCTGAAACGTTGAAAAACCGGTGAGAGAGCATGAGCATGTGCCAAAGTATACAGTTGAATCAGGTTTGAAAGTAATTTGTATTAAAAGAACCTGTTTCACCGTAGTTAATGCAGGATCAGGTGGTTGTGAGTGGCAAGAAGTGTCTGCAATGTGATGGTAGGTAAAAACAAAAGGAGGATCATCCCCTCTCTCTCCCGCTTTTACAGAAATTTGGAATTTTTGTGTACGCTCTTTGTAGAAAATACACTCATTTTGTTAAAAAGTACACCAAAAGTAGATTTTAGGGTAAACAGGTCTGTGTTAATGTAAACAGATACAGATACAACATAATTAGTGGTTATATTGTGTCCCACTGCTGTGATACAAACAATGCATGTTTGCCGCAGCATAGTTTAAACTTTCTCGTTGGAGTAGTCCTATTTTGTAGAAAATCCTCCTATTTTGGATTTGGAACACTTTAAGTCAAATTTTGGGGTAAACAGGTCTGGGTGTGAGGGGGAGGCTGGTAAAAGAGCACAGAAGATGGGACAACCTTTGTACAGAAGTGAGCTGCTTTCCCACAAAACAGTCACATGACGTTTTGTGTGATTCTACAGGGGGATGTCATTCCCACAGCCGGGGGCGGGGCGGCAGTGGTGTTTAACGATGTCGAGGAGCTGAAGCAGACGTCACCCGGGTCACGTAAACGTCGCTCCCCCTCCAACCCCCCCTCAGCTAGCAACCCTGACGACTGGACTGATACAGAGACACGCTGTCAGATTGGCATTCAGGGACACCCCAAGTATGTTGGCCTCTTTTTTTTATGGTTTTATTTAGTTTCTGTGTGTGTATGTTGTGTGTGTGTGTGCGCGCGCGTAAGTGTGTTTGTGCGTGTCTGTGTGTGTGTTTTTGTGTGTATGTGTGCATGTATCTGTGTGGTGTGTGTGTGTGTTGTTGAATCAGTCATCCAGTTTGTTTTTCGTTTCCAGTGCTCAGTGGCTAACCCTGCCAAATTTTTCTGGAATATCCCCATTGTAAAAACATTTTTAAAACCCCTGATATCCTAAATTTGGTGAAGAAACTGGATTTTACAACTTTGGCCCCCTCCCACCAAAGTTGTGTTTAGGGATCACGTTTCTGTTTTTTTTTAAAGGGGTGATTACAGTATTGCTGAGTGAAGCCAAAATGATATTCTGCGAATGTTGTCATAAACATGTAGTGGATGCTGTATCTGTGTTTTAGGTTGTCCAGTAATTAGTTCTGCAGTTAGGAGTAACACATTTTCAGTTAGAAGACTACTTTCCTCTGTGTCCTCAGTCAGGCTTATTTTGACCTTGGGTAGCTATGGAAACAAAAACATGCTGCAGTATGAGGGTAACCTTGAAACGGCAGATTTTTGCCGTAAGTTCTTTACGTAAAAAAAAAAATAAAATAAACAAATAAAGAAGGAAGGCATCAAAAGCAAAATTTCCTTTTTAGTAGTGTGACTTCTGTGATGTCTGGTGCATGTTTTCTTTCGTCGCGTTTCCTGCGTATGTAGTTTACAGTCCCATCACTTTATGGCATTTAGTATGTATGTGTGTGTGTCTTTAGGTAAGGTATCATTGTGCGTGCGTATGTGTTTTTTCTTCACTCGTTCTTCCTTGAGAGGAAATCTTAAATGAGACAAGGAACAGTAAAGAGTAAATAACAAACAAGTAGGGTAACTCTTACTTGCTCCCATGATGAAAAAAATTATTCCATCATAGGAACAAGAGTGACCCTACTTGTTCTTCCTTGTTGCCATCAGTCTCAATTCGCTTTGTACAGAGCAATTCGCTTTGTAAAGAGCACTGAGCCACAGTTCGTTTTGTATACAAACATGATGGATCTGTTTCTCCTTTCCCCAGACGACAGAGGCAGTCGGTCAACGTGTAGCGGCAGACACAGCAGCAGCAGCAGCCTCATCTGGGAGCGGGAGACTGGCTTTCCTTGCCCCACCGCCTTCTGCACAAAGCGACAAACATCATCCGCCTCATTGCCCTCTGCTGGCGCCATCATTGGACAGGACTGAAGTCAATTCTTTATTTTTCTTGTTAGCATCCAGACTGGCATTCTGTTCCAAGGGATAGTCTTTTTCTTTTTCTTTTTTTTTTCCCCACGGCGCTGTGTTTATGACATTTAGTTTTTGAAGTTTGCGCAGCAGGAAAAGCACAAGTGAGTGCAGTGTTTGATGTGAATCGCAGTGTGTGAAGGAAATGATAGGATGTGAACATGGGACACAGCAATGGCGTGCCCTTTAGTCTTCTGCATGTCAGTGCCCGGAGACTGAAGACTAAAAAACAAAAGTGATACAACAACAGATTATTGGACTGTCGGACGCGAGTCGAAAGTGAAGGCACTGGTTGAAGGAGAGAGGATCAAAGGAAATGCGTGGCCTTCGTCGACAGACCTGCAACTTCAAACACCAGCAATGGGAGACTGTGCAGGTGGTTAGAGGCTCAGCCGGCACAACGCAGACGCAAGGAATAAAGAAAAGGGCGAAATGAACAAAACAGGACGACAGTGTGGTGAAGGCGTGCTGGTGACGGCTGTGTTGTCAGCTGATCTTTGAAGTGAACTGGGGATGTAGAGAGTTGAAGCAGTTGTAGAACAGATCGCTTTGATTGTGATGAGGAACATGTTTGTGTGATAAGACACCCCCTCACCCCTTGTATCTGCCACCCACACACATAAATCCTCCCCTAACCCTTTGTAGGTTTTGAAAGCGCCGAGTTACGATCAAAGTCTTCTACAGCCCACCACCCCGCCCCCCTCCCTCCTCCCCGCTGCCTTCTGGTCTTTTTTGTCTTTTTTTTTTCCAGATACCTGGCATGTAGGGGAAGTGGAGGATGGGTGTATTAAGGAACATGCTTTGTTTCCCCTGTAGTCTTCTGTTACTGGGTGTAGCACTGTTGGTTATTCCTAGTTTGTTGTCCACCGCTGCACTGTATTCTGAATCAACAATCTGTGCAGTTGGGGCTTGACTGTTGCACACACGCCCAGGTTCTTTGCCTGGTGGCCCTGAACTGTGTCGGTGTATTGTGTTCACTGTTTCATTACAAATACAGTCTGTGCTCTACACAACCAGAAGTAACGTAGAATGAAAGTGGTAGACTTTGTTTATAGAGAGAGCGCAACTGTAGGTTCGTTTATCATAAACTTTTGTGGTAGATAAGTGGCCTTCTCATAGTCAAAAGCCGAGATCAATGAGAAAAAGACATGGCACTGAATGTTTTAACATTTTACACACTCGCGTAAAATCCCATCACCAACTTTCAGAAGAGAAGGCCAGTTTGGCCATTGGAATGAATGACACATTACACATTGCATACACCCTGCATGAGAAATTGAAAGAAGTAAGGGAACTGAGTGAACGATATTGACTGGATGACACAGGAAATGACCGTATGAAGCACCAGCAGGCAGTTCTTCAATCGGCACTACCCAGGTTGGCAGCTTGTTGCATACATGAGAGTGAGGATTGTCAGCACCTAGAACCTTTAGCAAGATGTTATATAAATGCTATGTTATTATTATTATTTTAGAAGTGTTATGTAACGTCTATCAAATTTCTAATGAAATACACATTGTTTGAAGAAAAGTTTTCAGTGAAACCAATAAATGGTCTGAGTATTTCCAACATACACCAATTTTTACATATTCATATATACCTGCTTTCTAAAATACACCAGTTTTCTGTAAAAATCAACGTAAACTTTTGGGCAGCAGGTCTGTTTTATTTTTCTGCCAACATTTGAGAGCATGCAGAACTTGACCACATAGGTCAGACACAGGAAAAGAGCACTACACTCTGGCCTCTCCTAGACAGCCGGTCGTCATACATGTGGCATGTTGTGGCGCACTAATGGTGCACTTTGCTGGGAGAAAGTCAGTGTGTGTCTACCCCATCCCTCTTCCTTTTCTCTTCAAATTTGTCAGCAGGCCTTGGAATTTAACCCGGGTATGATGAGTATACTTGGATCACCCAGGATCCTCCATGTCTGAAAGTGACTGAACACCACAGAGTTCCCAGGTCTGTACATTTGGTGTGAAGACACCTTTGGTCATGGCTGTTCCTTCTGTAGACAGAGGATTTCCTGAAGTTTTCCTTGTCCTATCATCTAAAACTGGCCGGTCTGACATTGTACCTGCTGTAATGATGGGCCATACACATGAACAAAGAACAAAGCCTCTGTACATGTTGTTGTTACCTGGTCTCGTGCTGGATGTGTTGTCTGCCCATTTTTCAGCCTTACAGAACAAAGGTGATGGTTGATTACTGAACGACTCGGAAATCACCGTCAGTCGTTTGTACTCTACAGATAAATGTGATGTTCATTATCAAATTTGAGATTAGGGTAGATTTTGAATCTGTTATCCATTGTTATTTGTGACATTGTATGGAAAAATTCCGACTGTATTTTGTATTGGAGAATACTTTTTTAGACCCATTTTATGTAGAAATGATCCTCAACAATGTCATTTGAGCTTGTCTGTAACCATCACAGGAGATTTGCTGGGTCATGACCGGGAGGGAATCATTGTTTGCAATATTAATTCAAACCCACGAAAGGCAAAAATGTAATATTGTTATATCTCGTCGTTTTGAATATAAATACAAACCCACGAAAGACCCAAATGTAATCGTGTTATACCTCATTGGGAGGAAAACTGGTGGGGGGTAAATCTCGTTAGGACAAAGATTTAAAAAAAAAAAAAAAGTCCCAGAAAAAGAAGACTGTGAAGACATTTTTTTTCAGCTGTGAATTCAGTATAGACAAATGATCCAGAGAAACGAGTCTGTATAGGTCAGGGGTCATTGCTGGCCAGTACCTGTTGTACAGACACAGACCAGCATGTTCCCCTAACACAGTCTTTAAAGGTAAGTCTTTACTCGGAACTAAATCCAGTATGAAGAATTACTTTTTTTTTTTTTTTAAGTCTTTAGAGACAGGTCCTTAACTCTTTCATCCCTGGAACCCAGTTTTCCGGTTTGCAGAAATCCTACCCTTCCTTCCTGCAGCCCCGAAAACCGGGCAGCACAAAATCCCTCCCTTCCTTCCTGCAGCCAGGAAAATCGGTTCTCGCGGTAAGCGCTTTGAACTTTGCGCGAGTTGCTTTATTGGTACACATCACGACTAGGTCGCTCGCGTGGCAGTGTTTATGAATGGAATGGATGCCAGACGGCCCCTACAGAGTGGGAAAGTGGTCGTCGCTCTATTCTGGCCGGTTTGCTACTGCATACGTGGCAGTTCTCACTTTACACTTCTTTTTTTCTCTATAAATCCAGGAATGAAGGGAATACTCGTATTATAAGAATCTAGGAACAAGAGGAAGTAATGGTTCATAGAAAAGTAGGAATGAAAGAGTTAACAGGTAGATTCACAAGTAAGCTTATCTCTCAAATCCAGTATGAAGAAAAAAATGTCTTTGGAGAGAGAGAGCGTCTTTGTAGATTCACAAGGACGCTAATCTCTCAAATCCAGTATGAAGGAAAACATATTCAGATAAAATGTCTTCACAGAGAGGGCGTCTTTGACAGGTAGATTCACAAGGAAGCTAGTCTTTCACTGACCAATCCGTCAATGTCAGAGGTTAATTTAAATGCTGCATTTATGGGCAGGGGGTCTGACAGGACATTTTTGTTGATCGGGTATTCCTTCTTTCCTCCCTGCACACGTTCAGAGGAAATGTTGTATGGCTGGTGGATGTTCTTTGCAGATTTCAAAATCACTCCTGTGCCACTGCCTTTATAGGAAATGTTGTATGGCTGGTGGATGTTCTTTGCAGACCTCAAAATCACTCCTATGTCACTGCCTTTAGAGGAAATGTCATGTGGCTGGTAGATGTTCTTTGCTGACCTCACAATCACTCCCTTTAGAGGGAATGTTGTGTGGCTGGTGGATGGCCTTTAGAGGGAATGTTGTATGGCTGGTGGATGTTCTTTGCAGCTCACAATCACTCCCTTTAGAGGGAATGCTGTATGGCTGGTGGACGTTCTTTGCAGACCTCACACTCACTCCTGTGTCACTGCCTTTAGAGGGAATGCTGTGTGGCTGGTGGACGTTCTTTGCAGACCTCACACTCACTCCTGTGTCACTGCCTTTAGAGGGAATGCTGTGTGGCTGGTGGACGTTCTTTGCAGACCTCACACTCACTCCTGTGTCACTGCCTATTGATTCATAATGCAGTCTGGAGAAGCTGTGTGCGAGGCCACACTCCAGTTTGAGTCGGACAGCGTGGGAAAGGCACTGTGTGGGCAGTTAGGATGAAACCTAAACACCAAGACCACCAGCATGTACACAGACACGAGCACGCAAACTACCATATACTTTGTATCGACATGTGCTGTGGGAAAGTTGTGGCCCTTTGCATGCTGAAGAGGCCATGGTGTGCAAAGCAGGGTCAAGTTTTGTTTTTTCTCATGGAAAGGGTAGTGATTTCTGGGATCGCTCTAACTGAAAGTATGAAATGACTGATTTTTGTTGGTGGCCACAAGCACTGAAAGTATGAGATGATTGATTTTTGTTGGTGGTCACAAGCACTGAAAGTATGAAATGATTGATTTTTGTTGGTGCCACAGCACTGAAAATATGAGATGATTGATTTTTGTTGGTGGCCACAAGCACTGAAAGTATGAGATGATGATTTTTGTTGGTGGCCACAAGCACTGAAAGTATGCGATGATTGATTTTTGTTGGTGGCACAAGCACTGAAAGTATGAGATGATTGATTTTGTTGGTGGCCACAAGCACTGAAAGTATGAGATGATTGATTTTTGTTGGTGGCCACAAGCACTGAAAGTATGAGATGATTGATTTTTGTTGGTGGCCACAAGCATGCACTGCTCTGCATTGGTAGTGCTGCGTCATCTAGGTGTCCTGTGAAACGACACTGTCAGACAGTTCTTTCTGCTCATTTTGTCTGGCGATGTTCAGTCCCCACTCACACCTCGCACTCTACCACCACCATGAAGAGCGCCGCCATATTGTCAGAAGCACATTCCCTGCATGCTAGAGCTAGGTCCTGAAATAGACACAGGGAACAGTCTTCAGGGAGGTATCTGAAAATCATTAGACATGTCGACTGCAGTTATGGCCCTTTTATGCTTATGTTTCTCTAGTTGCTTTTGGTAAGATCTTTTATGCGCATGTTGAAGACAAGATCGATGTGCACTGTATTCATTATTAGAATGGAAAAAAAGCCCCCTCTTTCTCCTTCCCTTGTGCTGGTTGTGTAGAACATGTAACCATTACTGTGTCAGTTCAGATTCATAGCATAATCTTTTGTCTACTTAAAGTAAGGTCTGCGAAAGAATTTATCGGCGTGTGTTAGACTGTATTGTATGTACATGAGAAAATCAAACTGTACTCCAAGCTTTGAACAAACAATGTGTAGTTTTTGTAACCTATGTACTTGGCTTACTCGATCAAAACAATGTTTCGTTGTTGGGTTTGTTTTTTTCTTTTTGCTTTCTTTTTCTTTGAAGTGGTTTCACTGTTATGTGCAAGTGTTCTTCCTAATTTGCTCTGGTCTATGATGCGAATGAGTATCATGTCGGCTTCACATTCTGTCTGGGGGAAAGGGGGAGGAGATTCGGAGAGTGTTGATGCAGGAATGAATTGTTGGTTGTTAACTGTACAAACATGCCAGCTCTGTTTTTCTTCTTTTTTTTTTTTTCCCTTTTTAAGCAAGTTCTTACTTTTTTTCATCCCCCCCCCCCCCCCCCCACTTTTTTTTTGGACATGCATTTCTGTTCAAAATAAAACCAAATGTGCACATGCACAGACAAGCAGACAGAGAACCAGGCATGCACATTATATACACACAGTAACCAAGCATGTAGGTGCGCACATGCACAGACACATGCCAAAGATGAAAAAGAAACTTGGAGGTGAACATCCGTTCTAGAACAGTATTGTTCCCAAATGGGTCAAAAGAAAAGAAGCCAAGGTAAATCTTTAGCCTGTGTTTTTGAGGATCCAAGTGCAGAGAACTAACAATTGAAGGTGGGTGGGTGGGTGAGTGTGGTGTACATACCCCATAGACCCTTCACTCCCTGCTCCTCTGTTTCTCCACTCACTCATGCACACACAGTTTTCAGAATTCCACCAAACACTTTTCCCTGAGGAAAGCTGGCATGTGTGATTGGACACAGGGTACTAACATTGTTTACTGATAAATGATGGTGCTTCGTTTGGCTCAGGAACATGGTAGTGGTGTACAGGTGAGGGTATGAATTTGTTTGTGTATGAATGCATGCATGTGTGTGTGTATTTGTGCACATATATATAATATAATATATATTATATATATATATAATGTGTGTGTGTGTGTGTCTCTTTCTTTCTTCATTTTAGAACTTGGCTAGAAATCTAAGTTGGTTTCAAAGTGAGGCCACTGCAGGAAGAAGCGGAAACAAATTTCAAAGAGAAATTATAATTATTCTGTTGGACAAAACTAAAAGGGACAAAGCAATCACAAGACAAAACACGACGCGTTTCAACCTCTTTGGTCTTCTTCAGGCAAGATAAAGGACGTTCAGGACAATGAAAATGAAGAACGAGCAATCACTTATTTTTTCCAAATTCGGCGCAAAATGGACATTGACGTTCTTTGTTTTCATTGTCCTGAATGTTGTTTATCTTTCCTGAAGAGGACCAAAGAGGTTGAAACGCATCATGTTTTGTCTTGTAATTTGTTTGTCCGGCAGAATTATTATAATTTCTCTTTAAGATTAGAAGTCTGAGGTTTACGATTCGCAAATTTTTAAGGGGAGATTTTATAATGCCAGACTAGAGGTAGCCCCATTCTGTCTGGGGGGGAGGGGAGGGGTGGGGATGATGTTTAGACACAACAGAGCTTGCTGCAGTGCACGTATGTTTCATTTTCGTGTCGTCCATCCCGCCATCACATGAGAGCCTACACTAAGGTGAAAAGTGAAATGACGTGTAATTTGCATGCAAAAGTTTATATGCATGCATTCATGCACAAGGACCTGGGTTTACAGTCTCATCCACAGGACTAGGAGAGATTGTAATCTGCACAGATGGTAACTCCAAAGGGAAAAAAAACCAACTGTTATAACCTCGCTGTCTGAAGGGGAAATCAAACTCCAGACCTTGGAGTAACGGTCTGATGTCTTACCCGCTAAGCCAGGTCTTGTGTGTGCATGCATGTGTAGGAATGGTTGTATATGTGTGTGTAAATGCTTGTCTCTGTGTGTGTGTGTATGTGTGTGAACACATGTGTGTCTGTGTGTATGAATGGTTGTGCATTTGTGTGTGTGTGTGTGTGTGTGTGTGTGTGTGGTGTGCGTGTGCATGCAGGCAATGCTATGTGGTCGTAGAGCATCCTAGGATGGAGACATGACGGCCATTGTGTGCATGTGACAAACCCACTTGTGTTCTGTCGGTCTCACAATGTTATGATTGCCTGGTTTGGAAACTGTTGTCTGTAACGTTGGGTTTTGTTTTTTCTTAACCTTTCTCTCTCTCTCTCTTTCTCTTTTTCTTTGTCTCTGTCTCTTTTTCTTTGTCTCTCTCTTTTGCTTGTTTATTTGTTTGTTTGCTGAGTTCGAGATGATATCATGAATGGCTTATCTTGTGAGAGAAGTGGAATGAACGAAACGGGAAGATGGAGTTGTTGAATGATTTGAAGTGCAACAAGTGTTTTTATTCAGTAGTTTTTTTAGCTGGCTTTTTTTTTTTTTTGGTTTTTTTTTTATGTATGATATTGTCACCACCGAAGAGAAGATTAAATTAAAGCATTGAACTGATGTGGTCCTCGTTGCAAGGCTGAGGTTTGATGTTTGCTTCATCACCAGTTTCATCCAGAAACTGTGTCAGACAAATTCAGTTGACACTGAAGGTCGCCCGAATTGCAACATGCACATTTCCTCAAGCGGAAGAAATTCCATGCGTTGTACATATATACACTCTTGCACGTGCAACACAGAACATAGCCAAGTGAGTCCATCATGCAAGAAAGCACAGGTGCCATCTTTTGTCACCAACAACTGTGCCTGCATGATGAACCACAGGAGACGTACTGTAGTTTATTTTTCGCATGACTGTTTCTGCCGCCTGACTGGTGTTATCTGAGGAATGGGTCAGACCGCCACAAAATATGAACTTTAAAGAAATTATGCTATCACGCTGGACAAAAAGGACAAATTACAAGACAAAACATGATGCCTTTTGACCTCTTTGGTCTTCTTCAGGTAAGATAAACAATATTCAAGACAAAACAAAGAACAAGCAATCACTTATCTTCTCAGATGGGGCGCAAAATGGACGTTGAATCAAGTTGAGAAAAGTGATCGGTCGTTCTGCGTTTTCATTGTCCTGAATGTTGTTCATCTTGCCTGAAGAAGACCAAAGAGGTTGAAACACGTCGTGTTTTGTCTTGTAATTTGTTAATCCCCTTTGTCCGGTGGGAGTGTAATTTTTCTTTTGAGTTTGTTTCAGTTTCGGCCTGCAATCGCCTCACTTTGAAAATAACCGGCCAGAAAGTACGTCTGGTTACTGCATTTTTGCGGGTTGGGTGCTCTGTTGGCTCCTTGGTGTGGTTCAATCTCCGCACAGGGTCGGCGTCTCTGGTGTTCTGTCAGAGCCCACAGGGCTGTGTTCTGATTTCCCCGCTGTTTGAGGAATGGTGTGCAACGGCTTGCAGGATCACCCAGAGCGTCCACACCCCATCATTTTGGTGTCATAATTGTATCTTGTCAAACTCTTTGCTAGCTACAGTCTGTAAGCTCCATTTGAGCAATTTTTTCTGAGTAAGGCAGCACAAAGACACCACAAGCATATAAAGAGAAATAAGCAAAACAACCCATATATTCTTCCTATTTACATATGCTTTCGGAAAGTTGCAGCTGTTTGCATGCTGAACAGCCTACATTATGCAGAATAAGTTCGATTTGTATTCAAGAAACCAGTGAATTATGAGAGGGAACTGAAACAGATGAATCTGCTTGGAAATCACATCCAGAGAGGCAAAAATGCTTCTCTTCCAAATTTAGATTATGAATGAAAAAGAGGCAAAGATCTTTATTTTCCAAATGTGGATCAGATGGCCTACAATCATAATTCTTCTTATGCACTCTGAAAAGAAAGTGTGACCGCTGAACATGATGAGTGACTACTTAGCACAGATTAGAACTAAATGAATTTGCTGGGCATGTACTGACCTAAACTTCAGTGAATCACTGCACTTTACACAAAACACACACACACACACACACACACACACACACACACACACACACACACACCACACCGCACACACACACACACCTCTCTTAGTAGAGGAATTTGATGGTTTTAGAACAGTTTCTTAGTCCAACAGTGGTTTACAGATTTCTAGATGGTTCACGTTCATTTTTGTTCGCATTTCTCTAATGCAGCCTCCTCCAAAAGTTTGTACAATCAACAAGCTATTCCATCCTGCTGGGACTTGGTCTTAAAATAGACTTGAAAAAAACCCAAAAAAACCACACATGGGGTGACAGCATGCAGCAACAGCAGTAATGGCCCTTGCCTGCTAATGTGTCTTCATCTACTTGTGGACTTAGATTTGGGGGCTGTGGCACAGAGCCATGTCTGCTTCCCTTTTTTCATTGACGATGGCCAAACACTGGCCCAGACAGTCTGTCAAAGTGTTTTCTTGTCTCTCTTCCTTTCCCTCCATTTCATGGCTGGTGCTCACCTTCTCTGTAGCAGTACTGGGTCTGGACTGCGGCAATGGAAGCCTCAACTTGAACGCTTTGCTTTCCCCAGTTACTCCTCGGCAGCATTTTCATGTTCATTGCAGGTTGGGTAGGCATGTGGGAATTGTTGTTTGTTTCGTTTTTTGAATCATCGTCTGTCCCTCTTTCTTTCTCTTGTCTTTCTTATTTGATATGTTTGACATTGAATTGATGTGTGTGTATGTATATGTGTGTGTGCATGTGCGTTTGATGTATGAAGTTTCCATTGTGTACATATCTGTATCTTCTGGGTTTTATTGTGCTGTAGTGTACATTTCTGATGAAAGAACAAAGAGCCAGTCTACTTGTCAGCACAGTTGTTATGTGTGTGTTCACAGAAAGGAAGTGTGTGGAGCTGGGTCTGCAGTGCAACAACCCTGGGTGTAGCTGTGGGTGTGGTCTGGCTGGAATGAGCGATGCGGGAGTAATGCTATGGGGGTGGGTGGGGGGTAGGCAGAGAGAAAGAGCATGTGGCTTATAGCTCATCTGACTGCAAACGGCCATAGCAGGGCTGCCACCCTGTTGCAGTCAACTCTCAAAACAGCAAACAACAAACAAGTAGGGCAAGTCTTGCTCCCAACTCCAGAGGATTGCTGCTTGCGATGCTGAGTCGCCTAGCAGACATGACAGCACAGAGCACACAGAACAAACAAGGAAATGTCCCCAAAAAAGGATGTTCCAAACTTGCCCACCTTCCCTGTACTGGACACATATACACAGCAACAACTGGAGAAGTGAAAAAAAATACAAATTAACATTTATTCAAGACTGGCACAGCCTTTTCGATCTTGAATATAGTCAGACAAGTACAAGGACGAACAGAAACAAAGACGGGTAACCTAACCTCGATTTGACCGAAATGAACTTAAATAGATATTTAGAAAGGAAGAAAATACAAATGCAAATACAACTCGTTAAAACACATTTCCTGAAAACACACCTTAATTTTGTTAACATCGTTATTCCATGAAATCTCAGATCAGATGAAATATATTTATCTTTTTACGAAATTGAAAAATCACATCAGGTGGGACATCTCTGAACAAGATTTTCATGGAGTCTGCAGTCAAGCGTTTACGCCTGACATCATGTAAGTCCCAACACTTTTTCAGGTTTGGACAGAGTTGGAAGACTTTGTTATAGGCCTGCGAGTTCCATTCCTCCGCCAGAGGTCTTTGACGTAAGACTGAACTTCTGGGTTTCAGATCAGAGTGAGGGATAGAGACTGCTCAACTCTTCACTTGGCAAGTTGATCAACCACTTCACTGCCTCGAATGCTGACATGACCATTTAATGATACGTTGCAATTTTCCTAAGAGAGAGAGATAGCAACATTAAGTTCTAAATATATTATTGCTTGCTTCTTCAAACTAACAAGTCACACCAACCTTCACCATTGGGTACAATTCTGATTTACTGACAATGAGTGATTAAAATTACCTAGGGGTGACTTCACCTCTTCAAACTAACAACAAAATTAATGAAGCCGTGCTGATATTTCATCCTTGGGTAACATTCTAATGTAATGAAATCAGTGATTTAAAGTACTCAGAGGTTTCTTTATTTGTGCTGTGATAAACTTCTGTAGTTTCGCTTCTTTCTCTCTTCGGCTTTTCTCTCGCACGATCGTGTATGTGTAAAGAAAAGGATTTAGAGCTGAGTTGAAGGGAAGTATAAATACAGCCATTGCTATGTTAACTTCCCCTGGCACAGGAACATTCATGTTTGCCAAAAGTCCACAGACACCAATGGGGAACCAGCAGACAAAGTCTGACATGGCGATGACCAGAAGACGACGGGCGATGCTGGCCTCCTTGGATCTGGTTGTATTGTTGATGGTCACGTTGTCTTTGGTCTTCGATCCATCGTCTGACATAGTGTTGGCTCTGATTGTCCAGTAAATGAAAGCTTGGCCTGCAGCAATCAACAGGAAAATGACCAGGTTGAACACAATCATGACACTGAAAGAGTAATGACGACCGGGAAAGTCAGCTCTGGTGACGGGCAGAGGGATGCAGATTCCTGTCTGGCTGTAGAAGGCCCAGTGGGACGTCACAGGGAGTAAAGGTACTGCGGCCAGGATCACCCCTAGTCCCCAGCTGACAGTGCATGCCACGTGAGCTGACGTGGTTCTAAAATGAAGACGACTGAAGGGAAAGCGGATAACCAGGAAACGATCCAGACTGATGAGGCAGATGAGAACTGAGGACACTTCACAGGACAAAAGGGAAATAACTCCTGAAATACTACACGCTGCGCTCCCCTTCCAGGACGATTCCTTCCACAGGTAGCTGCCAGTGAACAGGTGGTCGGCCAGTCCAATGATCATCAGGTAGACCCCCATGAAGAAGTCAGACACAGTCAGGTGAAGAACAAACACGGCGTACCCCACCTTCCGTTTGGACGATGCGAACCACAGGCGGTACACAAAACTGCAGCTGTTTCCCAACAGAGCTGCCATAGAGAAAATGGTCAGAGCGGCTCGATAAGAACCGGACTTCAACAGATTTTCACAGGAAGAGATTTCATCAGCCGGAGCAACACATTTGCCCTTGAAGTTCATGGGTAAAACAGCCGGACAGCAGAGCTTAAAGTCATCAGCGAACAATTCTTGTAGAAATTCCATGTCTTTCATGATATCTGGCCTGTAGTCAGTCACAGAGCAACCTTTCAGACTCAACACCTTCAAGCTCTCAAAGCGTTCCACTCCTTGGAGCGATTTCAGTTGACTGTGCGAAAAGTCGATGGTTTCAAGCTGAGGCGCCCAGTCTGACAGAGCATGTAGTTGTGAGAAACGGTGTGAAACCCCAGACAGATTCAGCAACAACAGGGACTGAAAACGCTGTCCTTTACGTAAGCCAAAAAATCCATGGGACAATGGGTTGCCTGAGAGATCCAGTTCCGTCAGACTGTGCAGTTCTGAAATGTGCTGAATGTTGATGTGATGCAGCAGATTGTCACTGATGTCCAGAACATGAAGATTGGGGAGCTCAATGTGGCTCACGTTTGTCCAGCCACAATCCCCAGCACCAAGGTAAATCAGCAAGGTTTCATTCCTGATGACCTCTAGACTCAGGCCACTCCCTCTGCCCTCCAGATAACGAATCGCAGGGAAAATGTCAGATCGAAAGACAAGGCTCTCAGAGAACTTTGGCCCATAACAGATACACTGGTCAGGACAAGAGTCGGTCAGCTGACACAGCACTTCGTCATCCTGTTCAGGACATTGAGGCCAACCATCACAGACGTGTTGCACGTGCAGACATATCCTTTTACTCCACGACACCGGTAAAGCCCGTCACATGTGTAGACGTCACATTCAGCCTCATCCTCATGACCTGGACAGTCGTTCACGCCGTTACACCTGGTATAGATGGGCAGACAATAGCCGTAACCAGGACACCGGAAATGAGTTTGTGGGCAGCCAGAGGAATTTCTTGGGAGTCTGATCAAAGAAAACGTCCCAGGTCTGTCGAAATGGACAATGGCAGGTGGCACTGTGACGTTAAAACTGACAGTCATGCTATTTCTGCCCTTGGTTTCACACTGCGTCTCATCAACATGTGTCTTGCATTGAACTATGTGATCACATATCTCTTTCTCGTGTATGCACTGAAAAATCACCGATAGTTTTTAAATGAAAGTAGTTCATTAAAGTGATAAAAAAAATGCCGTTTTTTTTTTTTTTGTTTTTTTTTTTTTTGTTTTTTTTAAAATTCTAGTATCGGCATGTATGTCGATAAATAAATACCATAATTCTACAATGGCGTCTTTCAGTAATAAATACCATCAGTCTACCATGGTGTCTTTCAGTAATAAAAACCATCATTCTACAATGGTGTCTTTCAGTAATAAACACCATCATTCTACAATGGTGTCTTTCAGTAATAAACACCATCATTCTACAATGGTGTCTTTCAGTGTCTTTCAGTAATAAACACCATCGTTCTACAATGGTGTCTTTCAGTAAGAAACACCATCACTCTACAATGGTGTCTTTCAGTAAGAAACACCATCACTCTACAATGGTGTCTGTCAGTAATAAAGACCATCATTCTGCAATGGTGTCTGTCAGTAATAAAGACCATCATTCTGCAATGGTGTCTGTCAGTAATAAAGACCATCATTCTGCAATGGTGTCTGTCAGTAATAAAGACCATCACTCTACAATGGTGTCTTTCAGTAATAAAGACCATCATTCAACAATGGTGTCTTTCGGTTGTGATTGTCAATGCAGACAGAAGGAAAGAAAAGAAAAAGAAAAGACAAGAAATAAAGGAAGGAAAGAAGAAGATTAATAGAGAATTGCCTGCCAAAACATGTTGTCTCTCAGGGTTTTTGTTGTTGTTGTTGTTTGTTTGTTTCGTTTTCGATTGTTTTGTCAACGTTGCACCAGCGTATATGAAGAATGGACCATAACAATGCCATGACGATGTTGTTCACTGTAGAACCTTTTCCATTTGTCCTTTAGAAAACAAAAGAGCTAGATGTAAATCCACATACGTCTCACATGCCGTTGGCTACGTTAAAATTCATCCATCCCTCACCTAAACAATACATTAAGTCAATGTTCCTTCCAAAAAGTGCCATCTGGTTTTGGTTCCTTGAAGCAGGGCTGATATTGGAATATTAGCATACTATGTCTTTTTCGGCCCAAATCACGGTAACGCTTTTGCCCCTTTGTTTTTGTTTGTTTGCTTTTTATATTATTATTAATATATATATATAGATATAGATATAGATACACACACACACACACACACACACACACACACACACACACACACACACACACACACACATATATATATATATATATATATATATATATATATATATATATATATATATATATATATATACCAGTTTAAAACAAGATTTTAAAATGGAAAAATAAAACCAACAAAATTGTTTCGAGCCGAATGCTCTCCTCAACAAAATTGTTTCGAGCCGAATGCTCTCCTCAGGGTGTGAGGAGAGCATTCGGCTCGAAACAATTTTGTTGGTTTTATTTTTCCATTTTAAAATCTTGTTTTAAACTGGTATGTCGCTCCCTACTTGGTTGAGCACTTTTAGTATTCTGAGTGGCTTTTTAACTCTAATTATATATATATATATATATATATATATATATATATATATATAAACTGTATTAACAATACAGTATACAGCAAATAATACAGCAAATGCCGCTCCCACTTTGGTCGAGCACTCTTTTTAATATAACGCTGATCCTCAGTACTACCCTATATATATATATATATATATATATATATATATATATATATATATATATATTATATATTAACACCTGACTTTATTAGCATTATCCACACCCCCACATACAACTACCTACACAACTACGATTATCACCATCACCACCCATTAAAGTCGCTTATTTATTTATTGATTGGTTTTGTTTTTTGTTTTTTTGTTTTTTTGCTCCACTAATCACTAATGTCAATCCACCATAATCACTACCGTCACTAATATATCATACTATTCTACAAAACAAGCTACAAACCCCATTGTTTCACACTCCCTCCCCTTCCCCCCTTCCCCTCCCCCTTCACGATTTCCTCTCCCATGATCCCCTCCTGGGTGGCCTTGTTTCCGTCCGGCGACCATTTTGATCTTGTGGCGAACAAGAGCAGATAAGTGGTTTCTCGTTCTTCGTTTTCACTGTCCTAAATGTTATTTGTTTTTGCCTGAAGAAGACCCAAGAGGTCGAAATGCATTGTGTCTTTCCTGGACTCTGTCTGTGTCCTTGGCGGGTAACTAACCCCCTCTTTTTTTGCTTCTTTTTCTGCCTTCAGTCACTCCGTTTTCAACCTCAAAATGGGGCAAACATCTCTATATGAACACCACTTTATCCCCAAAACAATGCCATAGTTTATTGGTGACTCATCATGGTAGGACAAAGCGTATACTCTCCTTGGATTAGCGCTGTTTGCATTAGCTCAGGATATGCTCCACTGTTGTTTGTCATGACAGAGCGGACATGCAGATTGATCTGATTTTCCCCAGTTCATCGCGTTTCTTCTTCTGCGGTCGAATTTTTCTGGTTGCGTCAGACCTTCAGTCCTATTGCCAGGATGAATCCTAGAAATGTTCGAGATTTTGACAGCTGCTCTAATGCTGCATCTGCAGTTCTGCACCCTCCGGCCAGGTTTGACGCTGTGGAGCATCATGGGCTGGACAGTGCTGGAGGACGTGTTCTGGGTCATCATGGGCTGGACAGTGCTGGAGGATGTGTTCTGGGGTCATCATGGGCTGGACAGTGCTGGAGGACGTGTTCTGGGGTCATCATGGGCTGGACAGTGCTGGAGGATGTGTTCTGGGGTCATCATGGGCTGGACAGTGCTGGAGGACGTGTTCTGGGGTCATCATGGGCTGGACAGTGCTGGAGGATGTGTTCTGGGGTCATCATGGGCTGGACAGTGCTGGTTGATGTGTTCTGGGGTCACCATGGGCCAGACAGTGCTGGAGGATTTGTTCTGGGGTCATCATGGGCTGGACAGTGTTGGTTGATGTGTTCTGGGGTCATCATGGGCCAGACAGTGCTGGAGGATGTATTCTGGGGTCATCATGGGCCGGACAGTGTTGGAGGATGCGTTCTGGGTCATCATGGGCCGGACAGTGTTGGAGGATGTATTCTGGGGTCATCATGGGCCGGACAGTGTTGGAGGATGTATTCTGGGGTCATCATGGACCTGGACAGTGCTGGGGGATGTGTTTTGGGGTCATCATGGGCTGGACAGTGCTGGGGGATGTGTTCTGGGTCATTCATCATGGGCTGGACAGTGCTGGAGGATGTGTTCTGGAGTCTGAGATCCAGTGCTACACAGACATTCACCTGTGTGGGCAATCTTGATTCGTCTGAGATGGGATCGGATTTGAATTCGGGAGCAGGAGGTCACTGACAGATCTGAGGATGAAGCTGGTCGTAAGAGGTGCCTTATGCCTTGTTTCCATCCAGCTGAGACTTCTTTGGTGTGCAGTATTCTACGTAGTTCACATCCACTCTTGGCCTTACTGGACTGTCTTCTGGATTCTCATGGCGACCTCTTCTTTCTTCAGCTCCTGCATCACCATGTCTCTCTTGGCTTTCTCTTTTGCCTTTGATCACCACGTCATTTCCGTCAACCCCAGCACTTGTCTGTTGGTTGCATGTTCTGTTATTTCCATGACACTGAGGTTTTCCTTTGCCATGACCACCACGTCATTTCTGCCAATCCCAGCACTTGTCTGGACGTGTTCTGGGGTCATCATGGGCTGGACAGTGCTGGAGGATGTGTTCTGAGGTCATTATGTTCTGGACAGTGCTGGAAGATGTGTTCTGGGGTCATCATGGGCTGGACAGTGCTGGAGGATGTGTTCTGGGGTCATTATGGGCTGGACAGTATTGGAGGTCAAAGGCAAAAGAGAAAGCCAAGAGAGACATGGTGATGCAGGAGCTGAAGAAAGAAGATGTCGCCAAGAGAATCCAGAAGACAGTCCAGCGAGGCCAAGAGTGGATGTGAACTACGTAGAATACTGCACACCAAAGAAGTCTCAGCTGGAATCAAACAAGGCACAAGGCACCTCTTACGACCGAGCAATTTCCTTGTGGTTGTTTCACTCCACAGGCGTCCCTAAGATCCCATTTACACTGTCTCCGAATGTGACTGCTCTTCATTCACCTGAATCTTCGTAGAGACCTTTTTCGTCCTGTGGATCTTCTTGTCATGGTCAGTGGAGAATTTTCCTCCCAGGACACATGGGAATTTTTACTTGTTCATTAATCATACTCTGTTGCGGATTTTCAATCGTGATAAGGTATAAGGCTCATACCGGTGGATTCCTAATTCTTTTCTCCCTTTCGATGAATCTTTAAAAACACATTTCGTTTTGGGTACTATTGGCAAGTTGGAAAAAAATAGATGGGGAGCCAGCCCACAGAGACCAGAAGTCTGGTCTTTCCCAGTCTTCCTTCAGACTGTTGCCGGAAAGTCAGTGCTGTAGCCTTGTGTCCGTAGAAAGAAACTTAAGGGACAGCTTGACAGCAGAAGGTCTTCAGGGAACCGATCCTCCCAGACAGGTGCTCTGGTCCTGAACTTCTTACACTGTGAGGGGGCCTGTCGCATCAAAGTCATGACTCCTCGATGTCCTTCTGCTATCAGAATTCTTCCCCAAGCGCTGCCAGGACTCAAACTAGCAGCCTCTGGATGGGCGGGCGTCTCAAGGAGTTGCCTTTTTAGACGAATATTTTTTTTCGCACATTGCTATGGGACACGTGTTTTAAGTTTGGAAATGTAAGCATAAGAAATTCCCTTTAGTTGCTCCACAACCAGATCCATCTGGAACTCTTCAACCGCCTCTGTCATTGCCTCTCAGGTCCTGGTTCTCTTCTCACCAGAAATCCCCAGCACTACCCACGGATACTTGCCAAATTCAAATTGAAAGTGCATGGATGCTGATAATCAGTGACAGGAGACGACTACGGGAGAGCAGGTCATACATGTATACATAAGTTAGAATCAGTAATTTACGTGATCAACTGCAACCAATAGCAGGTCCCCTATAAATCACCAGGGAAGATCTGCTACCGGCTGTAAACGAGCACTGGCTGAGTAACGTTCATCACGAGGTGGTTGATCCTGTGAGCCGGTGAGGTGGTCAGAAAAGTGGGAACTCAGCCTCGTTATCCTAGGCCATACGCCTCAAACTGAGCGTCATAGCACTGCCATGTCTAATGATACCACATGTTCAATAAAAAGAATATCCGAAACGCATTGTATATGAATGGAAACGATTGTTTAAGAGACATTTCATCATAACATGATGCAGCAAACTGGATACTGCCATTTGGTTAGCGTGGACAACATTCACACATTTTGTGGATGGGTTGAAAGGAGAGAGAGTGAGAGAGTGAGAGAGAGACACACACACAGACAGACAGACAGACAGAGAGAAACACACACACACACACACACACACACACACACACACACACACACACACACACACACCCACACACACACACACACACACACACACACACAACCACTGCCCTTGGCCACATTTTAAGGTATTTTCCGCACAAGGTGGATACTGACAGAACGATTCATCACTGTTATCGCCACAGTCCCTGGTCCAGTCACAAACTAGACTGTAGGGAATGTATTGGGCCACCGCCCGGCACTTGAAGTAAGGTGCGGTGAGTGTGTCGGAAGCCCTGCATGTGGCCGTTTGAGACAGGCCTATGCCTTCCATTTTCCTCCGGCATTGGCTGTGGGGGTCACAGGCCAGCATGGCGTGTGTCACGTGCCCTAAGCGGCATGTCACGAGAGACACCAGTGAGGCTGTGACGTTACCTGAGGCGCTGATGACGATTCCTTTCTTGTCCTTTTCCGTCGATGCCACTCGTCGGCTGCAAAGGATGCCATTAGCTCTCCCATACTGCAAGGCAATCAAATGGTAAACTTGCCGTTTGTATCTTTACAACGGTAAACTTGCCGTTTGTATCTTTACAATGGTAAACCTGCCCGTTTGTATCTTTACAGTGTAAACTTGCCGTTTGTATTTTTATAAGGTAAACTTACCCGTTTGTATCTTTACGAGGTAAACTTGCTGTTTGTATCTTTACAATAGTAAACTTGCCGTTTGTATCTTTACAATGGTAAACTTGTCCGTTTGTATCTTTACAATGTAAAGTTGCCGTTTGTATCTTTACAACGGTAAACTTGCCATTTGTTTCTTTACAATGTAAATTTGCCGTTGGCATCTTTTTAATGGTAAACTTTCCGTTTGTATCTTTACAATGGTAAACTTGCCCGTTTGTATCTTTACAATGGTAAACTTGCCGTTTGTATCTTTACAATGTAACCTTGCCGTTGGTATCTTTTTAATGGTAAACTTGCCGTTTGTATCTTTACAATGGTAAACTTGCCGTTTGTATCTTTACAATGTAACCTTGCCGTTTGTATCTTTTTAATGGTAAACTTGCCGTTGGTATCTTTTTAATGGTAAACTTGCCGTTTGTATCTTTACAATGGTAAACTTGCCGTTTGTATCTTTACAATGTAAACTTGCCATTTGTATCTTTACAATGGTAAACTTGCCGTTTGTATCTTTACAAGGTAAACTTGCCCGTTTGTATCTTTACAATGTAAACTTGCTGTTTGTATCTTTACAATGGTAAATTGCCGTTTGTATCTTTACAAAAACAGTTTGGATGTTGAGATAATGGTGACGTTTGATTGTACTATTCAGACATGTACTGCTTTGACTGATGCCTTGTATTGAACTTCGGGAGGGGGAGAGGCAGTTTTGTTCTCTGTGAGTTCCTGATTAAGCTTACAGATAGTGCATTGTGTATATGACACTATGGCCTATAACATAACTTCTCTCTTCTGAGGACTCTCTGCTGCCACGCTCTCCACGAGTTTCTTTCTACTGATGCATGGGTAAACCATTGACTTCCGGGAATAGGCCGGAGGACGTCCGGGAAAGACCGGAGGACACTGGGAAAGACCAGAACCAAGGGCTCTGTGGGCTGGCTCCCCACTTTGCCTTAAACATGTGGCTACTAAGAATAAAAGGAAAAGATGCTCCCAGGATTCACCGAAAGGGGGAGAGAATGATGAATCCATCGGTGCTCAACCAATCACGACTGCAAATCCCAAACGGACTATGAACATGGACCAAATGGAATATCCATGTGTCTGTGGAAAGCGTTTCGCTACCACCCGTGGCATGAATATCCACAGAACAAAGATGGAATGTGTGAAGACTCATCTGAATGTGCAGCAGCGCACTACATCAGCAGATAAGACGTCGGAAGACCAAGGCCAGGATTTAAACCACAGTGCCAAGGACATCTACGCTGTTGGTTCGGATGAGGAATTTGCACAGGCCCTCGATGCCAGGCGCCTGAAACTCAACCTGCCACGAGCAAACGAAACTGAAGATTGGGAGAAACTGGATGCAAAAATCGTCCAAAGACTCGATGCACTGATAGGGAAAAGCACCCTGGAACACAAACTAGCCACATATGGGGACATTGTGTATGCCACATGTAGAGACGCCTATGGAGCAAAACTACCCAAAGAGAAAACACCTCCAAAGAAATCCAGACGCCAAGAAGAGATGGACAAGATCAGGGTCCAAAAGAAAAACCTCAAGAAGCAAATGAAGACCGCACTGCCAGCTGAAAAACTAGGCTTGGAAAAACTCTGGAAAGACCTGAAAGCAAAACACAGCGCCCTCAGCAAAGCGGAATCTGCGAGGAAGAGGAAGAGCAAAAAGAAGAAGACACAAGAGCGCTTCTTCAGAGACCCCTTCCAGTTTCCCAGAACACTGTTTGAGCAGCCAAAATCTCGGACCCTAAGTGTGGACAAAGGAGTTCTTGAGCAGCATCTGAGGAAAACATACTCTGACTCACAGAGCAAAGCACCACTCGACATTCAAGGTCTGGTGTGGCCAACCAACCCTGAGGAACAGTTCAATGACAAGCCTCCAACGTTGGCGGAAATCAAGAAGGTGGTCGACAAAGCCAGAGCCAAATCATCACCAGGGCCAAACGGAATACCTTACCAGCTATACAAGAAATGTCCCAAGGTGCTGGAGTGGCTCCACAGGCTGCTGCGATCAGCTTGGAGAAACCAGAAGATCAGCGGCCAGTGGATGACGGCAGATGATGTGTACATCCCCAAAGAGCAAAACTCAAGTGACATCAACCAGTTCAGGCCAATATCACTACTGAACGTCGAAGGGAAAATCTTCTTCTCTGTCATGGCAGCAAGGCTGACCAAGTACCTCATGGAAAACAAGTACTTGATGTGTCAGTCCAGAAACGTGGCATCCCAGGCGTAGCTGGCTGTGTAGAACACGCCACAATGATCTGGGACGCAATCCAAAGAGCAAAAACAGAAAAGAGAGACCTGGACGTAGTGTGGCTTGATCTGGCAAACGCATATGGATCTGTACCCCATGAGATGATACAGTTGGCTCTTGAGATGTACCATGTGCCAAAGAACATCCGCGACATGCTCAAGAAGTACTTCAATGGCTTCTCAATGCGGTTCTCTACCAAGGAGTACACAACAGATTGGATCAACTTGGAAGTGGGCATTGCAATGGGCTGTGCAATTTCCCCAATACTGTTCGTGTTGGCAATGGAAGTCATCTTGAAAGCAGCAACAAGCAACGCAAGACAAACAGACCTTGGCGATGGATACAAGATGCCTCCTCTCAAGGCCTTCATGGATGACACTACAGTGATTTCATCCAGAGAAGACGAGACACGTCATGTGCTGGAAAGGCTGGACGACATAGTTGCCTCATCCAGAATGAAGTTCAAGCCAAAGAAATCACGGAGTCTCTCCTGAGGAAAGGAAAAGTGGCCGAATCTGTGGTCTTCAGTGTTGCCAACCAGGCCATTCCAACAGTCACAGAAGAGCCAGTCAAGAGCCTTGGAAGATGGTATGATGATACGCTGAAAGACACACAAAGAGCAAAAGAAACCAAACAGATGTCGGAAGAAGGCTTGGAAACCATTGACCAGTGTGGGCTCCCTGGCAAATACAAGGTTTGGTGTCTGCAGTTCATGCTGATACCAAAGCTCCTATGGCCTTTGATGATATACGACATCTGCACCAGCACAGTGGAGGCAATGGAAGCCAAAATCAACAAGTTCACAAGGAAATGGCTTGGTGTCCCACCCTGTCTGACTGACATAGCGCTGTACTGTCGCCAAGCAAAGCTGAAACTACCACTGAAATCCATCCTGGAAGAATACAAAGCAGGAAAGATCAGACTTCAAAGCATGCTGGAGGACTCAGGAGACAAGGTGGTAGAAGCAATCAAGCCCCAGCTGAAGACAGGCAGAAAATGGAAAGCTCAAGAGGCGATGGATTCTGCAAAAGAAAGTCTCAAGATCAGAGAAATAACAGGACACACACAGACCAACAGACAAGGACTGGGGGTGACCAAAACTGAATGGTGGTCAAAGGCCAAAGGAAAAGCCAAAAGAGACATGATGATTCAGGAGATGAGAAAAGAAGAAGACCAAAAAAGACTCAAAACAGCAGTCCAGCAGAGCCAGCAAGGGCAATGGACAACGTGGGAGAATGCACTCCAAAGAAGTCTCACTTGGAATGACATTTGGCACATGGCCCCTCTCAGGATCAGCTCCATTCTCAGAGCTGCATATGACCTTCTGCCCTCAAATGCAAACCTGGTGAAGTGGGGGAAAAACAGACGATCCTGCATGCCCCCTCTGCCATGAAAAACAAACAGTGGAGCATGTCCTAAGCTCATGTAAAGTAGCCCTGGCTCAAGGAAGGTACACTTGGAGGCACAACCAAGTGCTCAAAGAGATTGTACAAGTAGTCTGGGCTAGTACCAACACCACAAAAGGGAAACTCAGGACTCCAAAAGCACCCGCAACATTCGTCACGGCAGGAGGCGGCAAATCATGGCCAAGAACAACAGTGCCACTCGGAACATGCAGGCAGAGTCTGCTGGACGGGGCAGATGACTGGGAGTGCACTGCAGACCTCCCAGAATGGAAGAGTCACCCAGAGATCATCATGTATAAATCATTTATTCTACCTCATTTTGACTTCTCAGATGTTATTTGGGACAACTGTACGAATAAACAAAGCCAAGATCTTGAAAACCTCAATTTGGATGCTATTAGGACAATCACTGGATCAGTTCGTGGTACTAATCATCAAAAACTATACAATGAATCAGGACTAACGTCCCTTAAAGAAAGACGTCGTCGTCATAAACTCATATTGTATTTCAAAATTGTTAATGGCACTGTGCCATTGTATTTAGTTGAACGTCTTCCTCCTCTAGTTGCTTCAATCAACCCTTATCACAGACGAAATCCCCAGGAAAGACAAGTACCAAGGTGCAGACTGGAACTGTATAAATTATCATTCTTTCCTTCCACTACTATTCTTTGGAACAGTCTTCCTGATAACATTAAGCAGTCTGATTCTCTTAGTTTTGTTAAGCGTTACCTTAGTAATACAGATACAGTTGTTCCTTCTTATTATTATTTGCAAGACAGACAATCTGAAATAATAATTTGCAAACTGAGACTGGAAATGAGTGACTTGAACAGTGACTTATTTAAACGACACCTGTCAAACAGTGCAGCTTGTAACTGTGGTTATCCTGTTGAAGACGCCAATCACTTTTTGTTGCACTGCCCACTCTTCCAGTTAGCTCGAACTCAGACAATAGCGTTACTGCCTAATGACATAAAAGCAGATGCTAAAATTTTGTTATGTGGTGACCAAGACAAAACCTGCACTGAAAACTGTGCAATATTAATTACAATTGGTGATTTTATTCGCATGTCTAACAGATTTATCCGCTAATAAATTTCCTTCATCTTATTAATGATGTGACTTTTTCACCATATGTTCAGTATTCTTTCTCCTTCATCTGCTACACTAGTGTATAGTCTACTTCCAATGAGCTTACCTACTGTAGTGACTTAAAATCTCAAATATATTACAATCTTAAAAGAGGTCTTTGGCCTACAGCCTGCCCTGGTACAGATAGTTTGTTCTAATTGAATGTTTTGCCTCGGTGTTGGATTTTCCTTTTCCTTGCTTTGCTGTTCCCTCCCTAAAAACTTGTTTCAGGTTATTATTTGTTTTCAGATTATTTCTTGAATGCAAACGTTCATGTTCAGTTTTTTGCAGCCAATCCATTGTTTTTATATTCAGTGAGTACCGTGTATAAGCATTTGCTTGTTGTACTCGTCTTATATGTTGTTGCTGCCTTTGTGTGTACTTCCTGAATAAATTCGTTTAAACCAGATCATCAGCAAGAGTGGCATGAGACCAGACATAGTAGTCCACTCTCAGTCAACCAAGCAGCTGATCATGATCGAGCTCACGGTGCCATATGAGAACAGAATGGAGGCAGCTCAAATCTACAAGACTGAAAAGTATGCTGATCTGGCAAACAGCCTGAGGAGAGAAGGCTATCAGGTCAAAGTCCTCACTGCAGAAATTGGAGCTAGAGGGTTTGTAGGAACGTCTGCACACACCCTCATGAAACAGCTCTCAGTTGCAGGGAGGGAAAAAACCAGAGCCCTGAAAGCAATGGCAGAAGCGGCAGAGAGGTGTTCAAGCTGGATCTGGTCAAGGAGGAACAAAAGTGAACTTCATAAGGCTTAAATTTCCTACAAATATCAGGTGTCCCTGTGGCTCAGTGGTTAGAGTGCGAGTCATTAAGTGGAAAATGAGCATGTCCAGAAGGTCATGGGTTCGAATCCCAGCCATGGCTCGTCCCAAGATGGGGAAAAAAAAAAGGGGCAGCAGAGGGACATCCGGAGTCATTAACCGGGTGTGGCCCAACCCCCCTAGAGTGTCAGGAGATAAGGGCCGAAACACTTGCTTGAAGGGGGCTTCTCTTCTGAGGACTCTCTGCTGCCACGCTCTCCACGAGTTCTTTCTACTAACATAGAAAGCTAACACACTTATGATCTTTATACATCTGATAAAAGTGAAACATTCCTGGTGTGAGAGATATTAAGTCATTCAAATTTATTGTTGTTAGTCTACTCTTAGGATAATGTAGATGATAGTTTCACAGCTAGGAACATTTATCTTCAGACGGGCACCCGTATTCTGGATAAAATCGTTATTATCAAAATCTTGCCGACCATGAACAATCCGGACATTCCTGTCTCCGTCAACAAAGGAGAGCTTTCTGCTCTAGACTACAGCCAGCCAAGTGACAGACATTCTGGCATCAAACAGTGCCAGACCAAGAATTTCTTCACATTTGTACAAATCCCAACAACATGCACCCGTTGCGGTCGGCTGGGCTGTAAGCAACATCGCCATACTAACAACACGCCATTATCTGGGTGAGATTTCTTCACGGATCATGCCTACCTTTAACCCATCCTGAATGAAATTACCAACGGCATCACACTTTTGTTCAAGAACTCTGCAAAGGAATTACAATCACCAAACCAACAGACCCACTGCCTGGCTTATATTTCTTTTTTTTTTTTTTTTTTTGCTGTCCCAACCTCTGCACCACCTGAGAGGCAGTGCACCCACGCCGCTCATTCTGACACCCCGTCCACAGCCACAGCCCGGTCGGCCCTGCCGCAGCCCCGGCACCGGCAATCCAAAGGGAGTAGTCAATGTCAAGTCGTCAAGAGGCAATCCACCGGAGGAGATACTGCACTGCTGCCGAATCACTTCGGTGGTGTTCAGTGGCGCCTGTTCTGATCTAACATACGCAGGACACCACCTGCTAAGCCCCCTACTGACGACAATAATTGCTTAGTCGCGGAGACGGCGTGAGTGAGCTCTCCCTCCGGAGGGCGCCACCACGGCCGTCCAACGACAGCCCACATGGACTCGCCGATACAGGTGACCCCGACGGAACCAAACCAAGACCACAGACATGGAGAGGATATTGAAATTGAGGTCACCATGAGAGCAGGGCATGAAGGGCCACAGAATTTGAGACATTTATTTTTTAATGCTGATCAATGAGAATGAGGATGATTAAGATGATGCTACGGATTTCCATTTCGGCCTGAGACTACATGACAGGGCTGTACTCTACGCTTCCTTTCATAATATATCCCAGCGTCAACCAGGCCTGAGAGATACAGGCACCTGCAGTGTTGGTCAGGAAATTTGAGCAACACTCTCAGAAACGCATCCATTAAGTGGATGAAACTCGACTGTGTGGTCCCAGTCTTCCCAACTGAGTCTGCAGCAAACTCAACTCTGGGTAGGAGCCGGTCAGGGCAGAAAAACCCACATGACTCTGATGGGATTCGAACCCACGACCTCCCAGCCGGGAGTCCACGACGCTAACCATTTCGCCACGGCGGCTGGTCTGGCTATTTCAACTCCAAACACCGCCATGAAGATCTGATGTCATCGGCGGAAATCCCCTCCCCTCAAACAATGGAAACGATCGGTGGGGAGTTGTTCTTTCATTGATTATCCATTTATAATCAAATGCTGGTTTGAACCTATGCTAGGCCTCAAAACGCTCACACAGATGATTACATAGCAATTCAGTGCAAAATTCTAATTGTGGTGTGTGGCCTGACCGACCACGTGTGATCCATCATTGCAGGTTTCTGTGTCCACTGTCCTTCCAGAGGACGTGAAAGGCCAAGGGCTATACTGCGCCGATGCTCTGGCACACATTTGAAGAAATGAGGGGTGAAAGTTGTAGGCCACATGCTCATCGCGCCATTGCCACATGTAAGCGTACCTGGAAACAACAGCAGAAGCAGGCGATGACACCCATGACAGCATTTTCAAGTTCAGTTTTAGTGAAGCTATTTCATCAGAGTTAAAAACGGAAAAGAAATCGTTTCATGAAAATTAAAACAAAATCCACAAGAACATACAGGCCTTCTGAAAAAGATTAACAGTTGTGTTTTTTTTAATGATCTGATCTAAGAATTTATGGTAGAAAGAGTTGATTTCAACGTGGTGACAGCTTTGCGGTCGGCTGGGCTGTTAACGACCAATCTGTCGCCCCTGCCCAATTTGTCGCCCGGCGACAGATTGGGCCTCAACACCAGGACCAATTTGTCGCCCAGGCGACAGATTGGTCCTCAACACCAGGACCAATCTGTCGCCCATTCTAAGTTTTTGAGGGCGACAGATTGGGTCGCACTTCACTATCCAATCTGTCGCCTCAGGGCCAGTTTGTCGCCAACTTACCTTGCTCTCAATAAGTTGATATTGGGCCACAGTTGCTCTCATTCCCACACTCTCTCACTTTAGGAGAAAGTGCGGGGGCTCACTTTCTCTCCCCTTTCGCACTTTCTCCCATGTGAGAGAAAGTATGAGGGCACCCCGATGTTTTCTCCAATAAATTGTGAGAGAAAGTGTGGGAAGTGCCCCATATTTTCATTTATTTATGTATTTTCAATTTCGTTATTCTTGTCTTTCCTGAACATCAAACTAAGAGCCAAATGATAATAAAATCTAATAAAAAGTGATGGAATGAGACAGAATGTTTTTCTATTGAACTGGCACATTCAGAAATCTTCAGAATGCATAATCAATCAGAAAAATCAAACATGCAAGTATCAAGTAGTTTAATCAACTAGTTATCAAATCCAAATATAATAATTCACGCTGGAAAGTAGGCAAACACACAAAAAATGTTGCGTATTTTATTTTGGTAAGTTTATATGGACATGGTATTAAACATTGGCCATAAACGTTACCTGTCCAGTACTCTCCCTATCGAAAGGGGTGACCACGAAGTAGTTCAACTTATTGTAAAATCCAAATGTTCACTACCTAGGCTGCGTATGCTCTAATGGTAATTTCATAATATTCATAACCTAGATAACTACTGGTCAGTGCCAAAACCAGTGGTCAGCTTCATGAAAATTTCACGTTTTCACTATTTCACTGCATATTGGTGTGTTATAAACGCTTCTGTACAGTTTACAGTATAGATGTCAAGTGGTCAACAAGACTGACCAGTGGTCAGTTTCATGTAAATTTAATATTTTCCTGAGTTCACTCCATATTGATATGTGTAATGCTTTCTTTTTAATGTAGAAGTCAGTGGTCTGCAAGAAAGACTAGTGGTCAGTTTTATGTCAATTTCATATTTTCACTATCTCATTCTGTATTGATGTGTTATAGGGTGTATATACTTCTTAAAACGTGGTAGCGTGTTCAGAAAAAATATCGATTTGTCAGTCAGATGACTTTATATAGTCGACTCCAGATAAGTCCACCTCCAGATTAATTGACCCAAAGGCTTGGTTCTATTTACAAGCCTCCTTCATCTCTGTAAAAAAAAAATCAGATAAATCGCTCTCGGATAAATCAACACTTTGGATAAATCGACCCTATAAACGTATACTCTTCTTCCATAAGCAACCATCATCACCCCCCACCCCTCCCCCCCCCCCACACACTCACACACACACACACACACACACACACACACACACACACACACACACACACACACACCATAATCATTTTTTTTTATTGCAGAAGACTGAAAACCTATTTACCATTTTTTTTTTCAAAAAGAGACTTTGAAGGAGTTTTTACGAAAACACCTTTTAATGTGTGACATTGTTTTAGGACATTGTTCAATGTTCCATTTTTACTTTTCTTGAACGGTGGTCTTGTTTTCTTTTCATGTTTAAATGTATTTTCACATCATTTTTGTTATTGACGTGGGCTTGTATTCACATCGGGATAGCATGGGGCCAATAGAATTTAACAGGATTTTTGGAAGAGCTTCTACGCTGGCATGGTGCCAATGCTCATGTTATCTTAATGTGAATACAGACTCCGAGTGTTTTTATATTGTTTTTATTTCTAGTTTTTTCTAGACTAAGAAAACGTGTGTGAGAGGTGCCTGCCAGAAGTGACTATCACAAAAGGAATTCGTACAATAAACCCTCACACCAAATTAGAAGAGAATTGGCCCCAATACCCTGAAGTTACAGGGGCCGCGATTCTTTATTACCCCGCCACAGGAGTAGAAACACTCCAACTTCAAAAGTAGTTTGCTGTGATGCTGTGTTTTTTTGTCCGCTCAAATATTCCCTCTTCAGTCATGATATCTTCCCTATAAGGTCTATCCCATCAAAATATGCAATACCCGGGCCCACTCTGTCACCAGGCGACAGATTGGTCCTGGTGTTGAAGACCAATCTGTCGCCTGGGCGACAGATTGGTCCTGGTTTGAAGACCAATCTGTCGCTGGGCGACAAATTGGGCAGGGGCGACAGATTGGTCATTAACATGGGCTATAAGCAGCATCACCTTACCTTACCCACTCATATAAATCTATACATTAGAGAACCATGTCCATGAGGTAAACAACGAGTGGTAAATAGTGTGTCCGTGGAGAAGATCGTGGGCTGGTGTTGTGGGGGTGGACAGGTGCATGCTGTTTTTTGTGTGTTGATGCCGAGTGGGCAGAGGGTCCCCTCTCTGGCAATAAGATGGGATTCCTGCATGGTGCACTCAAAGGTGTCACTCTG
>CM065744.1:41160905-41203405 GCA_033310375.1 Conus canariensis
CAACGGATTAATTGATGTGACCATACCTGTTGCCCAGTCAAACCTCCACAACGGATTAATTAACGTGACCACACCTGTCACCCAGTCAACCCTCCACAACGGATTAATTGACATGACTGTCACAGAGTGGAGTGAGGGTGTTTGTAAATAGATCTGTTACATCTGTCTCTTGAATGTCTGAAGGCGTGTAAGTTGTTTGTGTATTTTATTAAATCCTTCTTTCACTCACTCACACCACCCTACAACATAAGAGCCCAAACAGGGATTTAGTGAGGAGTGCGCATTTAATAACAATGAAATTGAAATGATTTGTTTTTCTTTTAGCACATGGACAACATTAACATGTAAGTGTAAACTAATTCATCAACATATGTGTGCACTCACACTCCCTGTTAGGCTTGAAAATAATTCATAGCCTCACTCATGGCACAATACAGTAACAAGAGGGAGAAGGATTCATGTCATCACTCATGATATGATACAATAACAACATCAACAAAAACCAGATGCAAAGCATGTAAACGTACTCCCAGTTCATCCTGAATGCACATGAAATATTCCATAAAGAGGAAAAACCGTCTTGGGCTGGTGTAACCGTTTGTAATGGCTATTTTGGTAAACATCGGCCATCATCTGTGACCTATAATGAACATACTTACAAATTTTCAGAAAGATCGGCTAAGTACTTTCTAAGATATTCCATAAAGAAGAAAAACCGTTACGGGCCGTTATAGCCGTTAGTAACGGCTATAACGGTAAACTAAAACGTCGGGCATCATCCGTTGCCCATAATGAACATACCTATAAATTTTCAGAAAGATCTGCCAAGTACTTTCTGAGATATTCCATAAAGAAGAAAAACCGTTAGGGGCCGTTATAGCCGTTAGTAACGGCTATAACGGTAAACTAAAACGTCGGGCATCATCCGTCGCCCATAATGAACATACCTATAAATTTTCAGAAAGATCTGTCAAGTACTTGCTGAGATATTCCATAAAGAAGAAAAACCGTTATGGGCAGTTATAGCCGTTAGTAACGGCTATAACGGTAAACTGAAACATCGGGCATCATCCGTAACCCATAGTGAACATACCTGCTAATTTTCACAAGGATCGGCCAAGTGTCATGGACAATACGACTAGACAATCAGTGGGATGAGAGAGAGAGAGAGAGAGAGAGAGAGAGAGAGAGAGAGAGAGAGAGAGAGAGAGAGAGAGAGAGAATGGAG
This sequence comes from Conus canariensis, assembly GCA_033310375.1. Classification (NCBI taxonomy): domain Eukaryota; kingdom Metazoa; phylum Mollusca; class Gastropoda; order Neogastropoda; family Conidae; genus Conus; species Conus canariensis. The sequence goes on from CM065744.1 coordinate 41,162,134, forward strand.
GGATGTTTATGGTAGGTAGGTAGGTAGGTAGGTAGGTAGGAGCTTGTATAGCCTCGCGGCTTTCATGTGCTCCGTCAATTTATTGTCAGTAATTGCACAAGGGGTGTAAAGCACAGCGTGTTACGGTTACATACTACATACATATATATATATATATATATATATATATATATATATATATATATTGGTATGAGAAAAGTCTCAGTCATCAAAATCAAATTCTATGTCTTTAAAACTTACATCTGTATCAAGGAGGCTTTTAAAGTTGTTAAGTGTGTCAGTGAGTTTAATGTTGGTCGGAAGAGAATTCCATCTGCTAACTACTCTGTTAGCAAACGAATTTCTCCTTAGGTTAGTGTTAGAAAAACGAACAAACAATTTGCCTTCATTGCCTCTTGTGATATCAGACTTACTCACTTGAAATAAAGAGTTAAAATCAATATCGTCCACTTGGTGAAATATTTTATATACTTGGATCAGGTCCCCTCTTACCCTTCTGGCTTTTAGAGATGGTAACTCCAGATATCTTAGCCTATCTGTATAAGTCATGTCTCTGCATTTTGGTAATAATTTAGTGGCTCTTCTCTGGACCTTTTCTATCGACACCGATTGTCTCTTAAGCAATGGGTACCAGATGACATTTCCGTACTCCACATGTGGTCTGATAAGTGCTTTGTACAGTTTCAGAAATATGTCTCTATCAATAAAGGAGAAAGATCGTCTAATCAACCCAATCATTTGGTTGGCTTTACTGATCGCTTTTTGTATGTGTGGGTCAAAACTAAGATCGCAGTCAAAGGTAACACCAAGGTCTTTTTCCTCGGAGCATTTTTGGATCGTTTCATTTGAATCTCCTAATTTCATTGTGTAGTCAGTTTTTGGATTTTTTTAACCTGTGTGCATAACCTTGCACTTTTGGACATTAAAATATAAGTTCCACTTATGTGACCACTCCTGCACGTTGTCAAGGTCCTTTTGTATATCCGGATAATTGACAGAGTCACCGTAAATCTTCGTATCGTCAGCAAAAATTTTACACGTACTCGATATCACGTCCGGTAAGTCATTGATAAATATAGTAAAAAGGACTGGGCCCAGGATGCTTCCCTGTGGGATGCCACTTAAAACTGGTTTGTCCGAAGAGTACGCCGACCCTACCCTCACCCTCTGTCTTCGGTCAGTCAGAAAGTCCTCGATACAGTCTAGGAGGGGGCCGTCAATTCCATAATGTTTCAGCTTGATCAATAGTCTTTTATGCGGTACCGAGTCGAAAGCTTTACGGACATCTAAATACACAATATCTATTGATTTTTTGTTATCAGCAAGTGTAGTTAAATCATCCATGACTTGGATCAACTGGGTCATGCAAGATCTTTTATTTCGAAAGCCATGTTGACAGTCAGCAAAAAGTTTGAAATCATTAAAATATGTCACAATAACATCCCTCACAATTGACTCCAGTACTTTACATGTAACACAAGTTAGGCTGACTGGCCTATAGTTACCCGGGTCCTGTTTTGAGCCCTTTTTAAATATGGCAACAACATCGGCAGTTTTCCAGTCATCCGGGATACTTCCCGTCTCTAAGGATTTATTAAACAGTATGCTGAGGGGAATTGAGAGTTCCTTACTTAATTCTTTTAGGACTTTGGCCGGAATTCTATCGGGTCCCTGAGCTTTAGAGGGGTCAAGTTTTTTCAGTTTGGCCTCCACCGCTGTTGGGGTGACTCTAATTTCTGAAAGAGTTATACCTTCTAAGTTTTGGCACTTAGTCATATTAGGTAGGTTGTCTACTTTCTCTCGTGTAAATACACTTGAAAAGAAATCATTGAGCGTTTCTGCTTTCTCGGAGTCAGTGACTGCCATTTCACCTGAATCCCTTTTTAAAGCATTTATACTAGTGTTTATCTTCAATTTTTCTTGCACATATTTCCAAAAGTTTTTTGGGTTACTCTTTGCTTGGCCAGCTATTTTTTTCTCATACCTTTTCTTTGCCTTTTTAATCATCCTCTTCGTGAGGTTTCTCTCAATAATATATCTCTGGTAGTCTATTCCAGATTTAGTTACAAGATATCTTTTAAAAGCATTATACTTTTTCTTGATTTGCCTCAAATTCTTTCTATCCATCCATTTTGGTTTGACTTTGGTAGTTGCTGACTTTTTAATTTTCATCTTTGGTATATGCCTGTCCATTCCTGACTGAATCCAGTCACTTACATGGGTCCAGCACGTAGTAACATCCATTTCATCAAGAGTGCGCCAGTCTACTTTACTTCTTTCATGTCTGAAATCATTGTGTAGCCGGGTGCTAACAGAGTATATTTCTTGGTCACCCGTCGTAAACGAGATTTTGTTCATGAGTTATCTTCCCCTTACCTCCCTTGATCGATTGATCTCATTTTTATTGTGTAAATTCTGTAAATCATGAATACCTCAGAACCTACATAGTTGTGTATACGTCACTGAAGTCACAAAAATTAATGTATCCTATTCATTACAATCGTGTTGGACTGAGAAGCCCATATTTTCGCTAAAACTGGTATTTCGACCAAATTAATCTTGGCGCCATTTTGAATTGTCCGACGAACAAACTGTAAATAATTCCTGATTTCACAAAAAGTATGAGAGAAGCCAAAGAATCCATGAATGCGCATTGAAAGTAAAGTCCATAAGCTCTCATTTCGTATATCGCATGCCTATGATCTTTTCTGTACAACCTTGCGACTATACGAAATGACTGACGGCGCCGGTCGCTTGAGCGAGTTGCCTTCTTTGTTTATTGTCGGAGTTTTGATCTAAATTGTCATTTTATGAAATTAGGACTTCCCAATCGAAATCTTTTAATAACTCCATTTCTATGATAGAAGCAAGCGAAAATATATAAAAATTACCATCTGATGGACCATTTCAACGGAATAACGCTTTATCGAAGATCGTGTTCGAAGCACATGGCGCCGGCCATGTGACGATAAAGCAAGTTGTGTTTTCTATCAAACTTTAAACGCAAAGTTCTCCGCTTGGACGGCATCTTGGGTAATGAAATTTATATGTATGAAAAGAGCGAAATTCAAGCTTTTCATTCATTACAAAATTATTTCATGCTGTTCAGTATTTTTCATCGAAATAAAGGAAAATATGACGTAAGCTCATTAAAAGTGGGTTCATTCTCGGACTTTAATCGCCAATAACTTTACACAGCCATAGAATTGTCAAATATGACTTATTGCGTTTTATTCCTTGGGTTCTGAGGTTTTCATCGATATCGAATATGTTTGGATACTTTGAACGGACGGCGAGCTAGACAACGCAGAAGCTGTGGCAGATAGCACAAATTTTGTCATTTGCCGTCTCGCGAGGCTCATTTTGCGCGCGGCGCTGCGTTGTCTTCTTTGCGGTCCGGGCAAGCTGTATATATTTGGGGCGCGGCAGAGTGTTGTCGATCAGTGTAGCCTAGAGTGTAGCCTAGAGTGTTGCCTAGGACGTTCGCTAGAGGAAGAGAGAGAGAGGTGCTCAGTGCGCTGAGTGCTGAGAGAGAGTTCCCAGGCAGTGTTCCTGGTTTGAGCTCCTTGCCATGGAAGAGAAATAAAAGAAGAAAAACTCCACGTCGTCCTGTGTGTCTTCTTGACTGGCTGCTGTCCCTGGTTCCTGCACCTATCACCATCTGCCTGTCTTCACCTGCACACCCCTTACCCCTCCACACCATCACAATTGTAATTGCCTTTCCGTAAATTATATTTAGAACAGTCATCTTGGTGAAGCTTAACTTTAGCTACATATATCTGGAAAATGAGGACCTCGTGGTCGCTCAGACCAAGCGGTGCTTTATGGTCTATGTCAGAAATGAGGCTGTCCTCATTAACCAGTATGAGATCAGGCATGGTGGACTGCTGTCCATCTCTATGTCTCGTGGGTTGTGAAATTTTCTGGATGAGAAAAGCATCATAAAAACTTTCAATTACTTCATTATCCTTCTCATTTGTCCATTCGCCATTCCAATTTACAGATGAGAAGTTAAAGTCGCCCATAATACAGACTTTATGGAACTTTTTAATTTAATCATGTTTCAGGAGTTGAAATAATTTCTGTTTATTTTCTTCTGAACTCTGCCCACTTCTGTAGACGCAGCCTAACGAAACATTCTCCTTATTTGGGCTCATGAATTCACACCAAACACTTTCCTCAAAATCGGTTTTATTTAAAACATCACATGGTTTTGCATTTAACTTGTGTTCCACATACAGTGCACACCCTCTGCTTGGCTCGTCATTCATAAACTGATCAAAACCTGGTACAGCATACTCACTGGCTGATGGAACAGTGGAACAGTTCTTTGGTAGCAGCTCCGTAAGAGCAATTATTGAAGGCTTAATTTCATCGATACGTGATAACAATTCTTCCTTTTTGTAATCAGCCAAAATATCAACATTTGAATATAACACTGTACAAAAATGTTCAGAAAATGAAAAAGAAGAGTCAGAGGAAAATTGTCCAATGCCATTCACGCCCTTTTCATTCAAATGATCCTTCCGTCCTTCCCATTCACACTCCGGTCACCTGGCTGATCATTGTGGAGTCATTCTGCCTGACCCCCTGCAGCAACAGGCTGGTCCGGAGGGTCCCTCCGCTTGATGATTCTGCCATCCCGAATAATCAGGTTTGTCTCTCCCTTTGCCAATCTTTCTTTCAGTTCTTGTCGCAGTTTGTGGTTTGTTTCTCTCTCCTTGGGGGTATAGTCACTGTTGAAGTAGTAACGCTTTCTTTTGTCTGGAACAGCCTCATTTACCTTGCTGGTTGGGGCTTTCTTCATTATTTCACTCTTTTTTCCCTCAGATCTGATTTTGACTCTGAGAAGCCATGGTCTATTTCCCCCCTCCTTCCCTAATCTGACCGGCTCATCAGTCAGTTCAGTAATCTGTCGTATCAGTGCTTTGGCCTGGTCAAGGTCGTCAGTCTGTTTTTCAAGGGCTGTGGTGTTTGTACTTTCTTTCACGTTTGTGATTATGAGATTGAGTTTTCGTTTTTCTTTTTCCTGTGCCTCCTCCAGAGTTTCTGCCAGCTTTCTGTTCACCACTTCCTCTATCTTTTCCTCTAGTTTTTGTCCAGAGATTTCGTTTTCCAACTTCTCAAGCCTGTCACTGATTGAACGCATAAGTGGAACCATTGAAAGCAAAGCGTCTAACTTGGCATCAGCTCTAGCCCTAACAGGGCCTTCAACATTGCCCTCTTCACAAGTTTGGCACAACCACGCCAGGCTGCCACGGCCGGCCACGATGGCAAAGGCCTCGTCACTCAGGCCGGAACAGCTCTTGTGTGCCCAATTTTTGCACTGGTAACATTCAATAGGATCCTCCTCCTCGTCGCTTTCACAAGCATTGTTACAGTAAATGCACTGGTACGGTAAGAGTGCCTGAGCTGTTTTTCCTTTCGGTTTCATATCGTATGGGGGTTTACTCACTGAACCACCCTTTCCCGCTCCACCCCCTCTTCCAGTGCCACGCTTACCCCTTTGTGACATCAGTAGCAGCAGTTTTCCAATAATGGAAAAGGTTCACTCACCTTTAGTCCGTTAGTTAACCAGTGTTAAAGGGAAGGTGCAAGGTGCAAGGTAACAACGAATCACAAAAACGTAGGTCGGTCAGTGCAAGGTGTCAGCCGCCATGACAGTTCATGGTAGCCGTGAGTGAGAATTTTCAAAACTATGAGACAAAACCTCCTGGATACCGCTTTGACAGAAAATCTGATTTTCTGTCAATAGAGACAATAAAAGGTCTCACTGTGACTAAATTTTGTAACGAAAAATGATTGCGGACGCAATGGATGAGTGGAATGACGCAAGGTGTAGTATGACGTCGTTCGGAAATCCAGTCATCGCGTAAGTAACCCATTTGTCTTAGTGATGTTAGGCCGTCGCTGTGGTATATCCGCACAGTTGCCTGGATTATATCTGACAGTTAACCGCACAGGGTCGATCGTTCCCGAGCCTATGGCTGCTTAATATACCTGTTGAGGTAAGAGATCGGTGCTAGCAGGTTTAATAGATGCTTTCATCCACAGAGGAGCAGATCGATGAAGCCAGGAGGGTCTGTTTGTGTTGTATTCATTTGCAGAATGTTCCAGGTCCGACGATTATGACTGAATCGAGCAGAGTGCCGACCTGTGTCTTCGTTACTATTGATATTGATTTATTTTATTTTCAGAGCGAATGCAGGCTACAGTAGGTGAATAGTGTGGTTGTAAATGCGCGTATGTAGAGGATGTATATTATTTAGTATTGTTGGAGAATGAGCTAAGGACTCCCTATGTCTGTTGCAGGTATCTTATCTTTTCCATATCTGAATCCGGTCTTTTCTATATCTATTCTCGTATCATCGTCATCGTCTTCAATATTCCTCGCATCTCCTGTCTTGGGTTTATCGCACATCGCTGCATTCTACACTCGTCGCCAAGTTCTTCAAGTAGTATCTCCACCCATGTGTACATGTGTTCTTTTTATGCCCTTCTACGTGATGTTGATGACTTCGTGTGCTCGTGAAGGAAAGGACTGATCTGATATGCTGCAGGAAGAATTCTGTGACTATACGTATTAACGAAGAAAAAAAACCTATTTATTCGTCAAAGTGAAGAAATTGGTGTTTCCGTGTGACAGAGAAAAGGAGAAAGGGACTGTTTTAGTCTTTTCGGGAGAATTGGAATGGTCACCGTGATGAGGATTCTGTGTCCATAAGTGCTGTGAAGAAAGAAGAGACTTTATCTCCAATGCCGTGTTTTGAAGTGTTGAGGTGAACAATAACTGCGATTTTATATATACATATACATATATATATATATATATATATATAATATATATATATATATATACGAAGATATCTGTGGATCTACGTGCTTCCTGGAATCGAATGAACGTTGCTTTAACAAGCCGATCACGACTGAAGGCGAGTAACCCGGTTTCAAGAGAAGACGACGCAACCAAGATGCATATTCGACAAATACGCACACGCATGCATACACGCATTAATGTACAAATCTTGTTAGTAGCCTGGTGTGAGTCAGTGAGTGAAAGCTTTGTCATAACGTATCATCTATTATCATTATCACCGATCATCATATCATCGATCATTTCATAGTTACATAAATAAATGTGTTCGAACTTGTCATCGGGCTCTTCGTGTCTGATAACCCGAATCAGAACGCGGGGTGAGTGAACCATCCACACGCACCTCACCACATCCACTCCCCTGCAGTGTGACAAATGGGGGCTCGTCCGGGATTATCCTGAGCCGTCCCGGAACTCTTATTATCACTACGAGAGCCATGATCATCAGTTCATCTCATCGCTCGCTTTCGTTTTTTTATTTCCACAGCAAGGTCTCGTTGGAGATCCTAACCCAGTTCAGGCCGGAAAGAGGGATTCGAATTAGGGAGTCGACCCGTCTAACTACAGCGGGCGGTTGGAGGGTGATAGGTGCCTAGCAGGCAAGGGCACATGACCTGTAGGCGATCATCTGTTCCTTCTGCTGGATGAAAGTAGCTATTTAGCTTGTTGCTAGAGCTATGCTGTAGTGTGTGTTGTATGATAACACTGAATGTACGTGGGTTGATCTGTAAGACCAGCGTTGTGTCTTATCACCAGTACAGAGTATATTGTCGTTGCTAGGACCAAAGGTCTGTCTTAGGGCAAGCAAGTTAACTTAGTGGTATATAGGAGAAGTGGTTATGTTCTGTATGAGTTAACTTGATGCTTGGACAGAGTGTCCATTTGTTTAAATGTACTTGCGCGCGTATGTCTAAACGGTAGTCAGTGAGGATAGAAGCGAAGATTTTCATTGACTGGTGAGATCAAGGATTCGTGGTGTGAACCGAAGGTGTGTTTACATTACGGGATGGACTCGTGGTAATAGGTAATGGTTAAACCTATTGTTCCTTGGATCTCTGTGTATCTTTGTTACTTTCTGAGGTAGAAGGTTACCGATAGGAAAGTGAGCTGTAGGCGAGTTCTGGTTGAGAATCGTCTGTGCGCACGGTACGAGTGTAGGTGACACTCATACGCATCTGTTAGGGAGTGTATTTTACGAGTTGTTATGATTGCCGAACATTCGTACCAGTGGACTATAAACAATATCTTCCAGTGCACAATCAATTAGTATTATCTCCCTTGACGTAACTAGGACGCGAGAAACTTGGAGACACGAGTGAGCGACAACGAACGCTTCATCAAAACCATATGTTATTTTAAACTCATCTGGTACATTCAGATCATCACCGATGATCACAAACACGCACAAACTTAACACGAGTCTGTGTGAGGCTCATATCTTCCTGTTAAAGTGTGTATTTACGAGTCTGTGTGAGGCTCATATATCTCTGTTGGAGAGCTGTGTCTAGTGAAGACAGTAAATTCACGTAGTTTGGTCACTTTGCTATTGTAGGAGAATTGTCGACAGTGAAGTGGTGATTAGATCTAGCCCTGGAACTAGCCAGCGCGTAGATCTGCATAGCGATAAGCAAATCCTCGAATCTAGTGAAAAGGTCTTACGTATCTCTGTTTTTGACGTCATTGTAGCACATAGGCGTCAGTACCAGCTAAATGGATGGTCCAGCTCAGCACACAAGGTTGGCCCAGGACAGGCAAGCAGGGGCCGAAGCCATTCAAGGCACGAGCGCAAGAGGCACCACGGCGACACGTTCAGAAAGTTCAGGTCCGTTTCAGTATGTCGTCCACGACCGTAGAAGGAAAGTTGCTTGGGCTCACCGGCACAGAGCTCATCCAATACGTTAAGGAAGAGAGAGAAAGGAGAGAAAGAATAGAAAGGGAAGAGAAAGAAAGGGAGAGAGGTAGAGAAGAAAGAAGAGAAAGAATGGAGAGAGAGAAAGAGACAGAGAAGAGATGGAAGAAAGAATACGAATGAGAGAGTTAGAAGTGAGCGAGAATGCTCAGTCGAACGTGAGACAGCAGGGTCCAGATGCGATAGAAAGTATGAAAATCCGGTTACCATACTTTGATGATCGTGACTGTATTGAATCTTAAATCAGTCAATTCGAACGGATTGCCAAAATCCAGGAGTGGAGTGAAGAAACATGGGCCACGCGGTTAGGAACACTGTTAAAAGGAAAAGCTAGGGGTGTGTATACCCAGCTTAGTGATGAACAGGCCAGTGTCTATACCATTCTGAAGAAAGCACTGTTAGAGAAGTTTCAGTTGACTAGCGACTCGTACCGAAGGAAGTTCAGATCAGCTAAGCGCGAGCCGAATGAGTCATTCAGTGACTATCTGGTAAGACTTGATTTGTATTGCCTGAGATGGATTGAGCTGTCCGGCAAAGACAAATCGTTCGAAGATGTTTTTGATCTAATGTTGCAAGAGCAATTTCTTGAATGGTTGAAACCCGAAGTAGCCACGTTCGTTAAGGAACGGAACCCAGGAAGCGCGCAAGAGATGTCAACGTTGGCCGAAACGTACGAAGAGGCGCATTCAAGTGTAAGATTCCGACCGAGGGGTGACGTAGAGAGGATGCGGTATGGTCCGAACCCGAATAGGAGCAACCAACAACAAAGAGTTCCAACACACACAGAGGGAGACAATAGACCACAGAATACTCTGCCCAAAAGGAGATGTTTTGCGTGTAACAGCACACGGCACATTAGGCGTGATTGTCCTAAAGTTGCTAACACCATCAACCTCGTCACAGATAGCAGCAAGAAAGACAACAGGAAAGGGGTTAAAGCAACCGAAAGGTTGTGTGATAAGTGCAAACTTATCGAGTTCGACAACCACTGTCCAGTGTCTGTTGAGGGAGTGATGACCGACGGCATAAGGGACACGGAGCATCGATCTCAGTAATAAATAATAATAATAATGGTTTATATAGCGCTTAATCAAACGAATTTTCTAAGCGCTTTACAAAGTCATACTACATTCACCCTTCTCATATACAATAGTACACCTTACACCCAGCTACAAATACTATTACTACAATAACTAACAAATCCTAATCCTACAAGTGTGACATTCACTTATTTTTCAAATATCACTACAAAAACTTAATCGTATAACGTTCAATCATACAACAAAGACATGTAATAGAGAACATACACATACGCTACATTTGAAAAGGCACAGACGGCTATGAGTTAGGTTGTACCCCTCCCCTCCCCCCCCTCCCCCCCCGCTCCCCACAGCATTGACTAATTATGAGAAAATAGATGGGTTTTAAGTTTAGACTTGAAAGAAGAGATAGAATCTGAATGTCTGGCAGTCTGTTCCACGTCGCTGGAGCTTGAAAAGAGAAAGATCTTTCACCAGTAGTAGTCCTGAAGCGAGTCATTCGTAGAAGGCGGTCGTCAGCACAGGAGCGTAGTTGTCGAGAGGGGGTGTAGATTTTAAGGAGATCTGAGAGATAAGAAGGTCCATTTTTAAAGAGAGCAGAGAAAGTGAGAGTTGACATTTTGTACGAGATACGGTTTGAGACAGATAGCCAGTGAAGAGAGTGGAGTAGAGGCGAAATGTGATCATATTTTCCTGCTCTACAGACAACTCGGGCTGCATGATTTTGGATTCGCTGTAATCTTTCTATCAGGTATTTTGGAAGGCCGGCCAAAAGTGAGTTGCAGTAATCTATTCTAGATAAGACAAATGCACAAATGAGAGTTTTTGTAGCATCTGTAGAGAGAAGGTGACGTACAGAGCTGATTCTTCTTAGTTCTAAATAGGCAATTTGCAAATATTTGAAACCTGTTTCTCAAAGGAGAGGGATTGGTCAAGAATGACCCCTAGACTGCGGACAGAGGTGGAGACAGAGACAATACAGTCATTGATAGTGACAGTTGAAGGCAGAGAAAGATGGTTAGGCTGTTTTGTCACGAACAGTAGTGTCAGAAGAGCTCGTGCCAAAAGATAAGATAAGTGAGAGAAGGAAAACCTAACTCTAGCGTCAGGAAGGGTTCAACAAGAGCTACCTGTAGCAGTTGTACACATTGACTCACCGTACTGTGAAGGCGATGTAGAGGTTGTCGTCATGAAGGATCCCGTACACCCAGTTCTCATAGGGAACTATAAACAAGCGTTTAGAACCAGAAGCAGGTTAAGGATCCCAGTATACCCCGTCAGAGAGATAGTTTCCGCTGTGGAGACTAGGCGGCAGGCGAAAGGTGAAAGCGTCAAACCGAATACACCAAAACCCGATAACAAGCCGGCCAAGACCAAGACGGATCCAAAGAAAGTAAAAGAACTTCAGAAACAAGATCCAACATTAGAAAGAATGTTCAGGTGGGCAGCTTCTAAAGAGAAAAGGGATAACGCCACATTCATTGTAGAAGAGGGTATTCTCTACAGGAAACATGTAGACAAGAAGGGTCGTTGACAAAAACAAATGATTGTTCCGAAGCAGCTCAGAAGTGAAGTACTGAAGAACGCCAATGATACACCAATGGCAGGACACATGGGAGTAAAGAAGACGACATCGAGGATCTAGACCGAGTTCTATTGGCCAGGAATAATAGGGGACATATGTAGATACTGCGTGTGATGTGACACGTGTCAACGTACCGTTAGTAAAGGACGGATAAGGAAAGTACCACTTGTCAGGACACCACGAGTTGATACACCATTCAGTAGGGTAGGAGTAGACATCATCGGCCCGATAAAACCAATGTCAGAGAGCAAGAAACAGTACGTACTGGTCATGGTTGACTTTGCCACAAGATATCCGGAAGCAATAGCGTTGAAAGACATCATCACCGAATCAGTAGCAGACGCATTGTGAGAGATGTGGACAAGGACCGGCGTACCATCTGAGATGTTAACGGACAGAGGGAGTCAATTCTTCAAGAGCAAACCATGAAAGAAGTTTTGGATTTGCTAGCCATAAGAGGACTCAAGACTACCCCATACCACCCACAAACCAACAGACTCACTGAAAAGTTCAACGGAATGCTTAAAAGCAAGTTGAACAAACTAGTACTGGAACAAACAACGACTTGGGACACGTTTATACCCGCGCTATTGTTTGCGTACTGAGAAGTGCCACAAGAGTCCACGGGATTCTCTCCATTTGAACTTTTGTATGAACATCAAGTGAGAGGACCAGTGAGATCCTACGGGCTATCTGGACAAACGAAGACCTGACAGAAGAAGCTAGGACAACAGCAGAATATGTCACAGAACTGAAAACCAAGATCTGTGATACATGCAAGATAGCACAGGAAAACTCCGTTAAGGCTGCAGAACGTCATGCCAAACACTATGATGTCAAGGCAAAGAAAAGAGAACTTAAACCTAGAGCAAAAGTACTCATACTGAGACCGGTGAAACACAACAAGCTTGAGCTACAATGGATGGGACCTTTCGATGTCGTCAAGAGAGTAAACAGCGTCGACTACATCATAAGAATCGGCAAAATCCACAAGGTATTCCACATCAACATACTCAAAGAATACCTCGAGAGAGAGCAATTGACCGATAGGGTTACACCTGAGGAAGATGGAGATGATGAACCGGATAACGATGGCTGCGAGATTGCGATCGTAGTGTTAGAGGAGACAGACCTGCCAGATGCAGACGACATAGGGAATGTATTACCCACCCTGAGTACCAGGAGTCACGAAACGGAAGAAGATGTCGTCATCGATCCAGAGTTAACTGTTAGCAGAAAGAAGCAAGTTCAAGATCTGTGTAGGAAGTACAAGAGAGTACTGACAGACAAACCCTTAGAGACAGATTTAGAAGAGATCTCATTTGAACTGACAGACGATAGGCCAGTATTCATGAGACAATACCCACTACCTCATTCCCAGGTAGAAACGATCGAGAGGGAGGTAAAAGAGATGTTAGAGATGGGAGTCATCGAACCCGCTCAATCACCCTACAATGCACCAGTTGTATTAGTTAAGAAGAAGGATGGATTGGTGAGGTGCTGCGTTAACTATAGGAAGCTGAACAAAGTCACTGTTTTTGATGCCAAACCACTACCCGACCCAGAATACTTGTTTTCCAAGCTATCGAAAGCAAAGTTTTTCACAAAACTTGATCTTTCAAAAGGGTTCTGGCAATGTCGAGTAAGAGATCAAGACAAGAGTAAGACAGCGTTCTCAACACCAATGGGTCAATTTCAGTGGACGCAAATGCCATTTGGTCTACCAAATGCAGGCAGTGTTTTTTCCAGACTGATGAGAAAATTAATCCAACCCATGAACAGAAGTGATGTCAACAACGTCATGGATGATATCCTAATTGCAAATGAAACATGGGAAGAACACCTTGAAGCAATCGAAGCTGTACGCAGAAGGTTAACAGAAGCAAATTTATCTGCCAAACCGTCCAAGTGTCATTTCAGGTAAAAAAAAAACTGAACTACCTGGGCATCGCGTAGGAAGCGGATAGGTGTGGCCTGAATTGGAGAAGATCGAGAAAGTCAAAGAAGCCAAACAACCACAGACAAAGAAGAGCTTAGAGCATTCTTAGGCTTGACAGGATATTATCGCAAGTTTATACCCAACTATGCGACCATTGCACTGCCGTTCACTGATAGAACATGCAAGAAGGAACCAGAGAGAATCTGTTGGAACGCTAGTTGCCAACAAGCCTTCACCACCTTGAAGAAAAAGCTGATGGAGAATCCTATTATTTGTTTGCCTGACTTAGGCAAAGAGTTCGTGCTACCGCACAGATGCGTCCGACAGAGGAGTTGGGGCAGTGTTGCTCCAAGAGTAGGATGGTCTTAGACCAATCGCTTACGCTAGTAAAAAGTTGAACGGGGCAGAGTTGAATTATGCCACCACAGAGAAAGAATGCCTGGCAGTGGTCTGGGGGATTAAGAAATTTGAGAGATACTTGTACGGGAAGAAGTTTACCCTGCAGACTGATCATCAGTCACTCCAGTCGTTGCAGCGAAACAAACCCACGAATGGAAGATTGATGAGGTGGGCGCTGCATCTACAACAGTACTGTTTTACAGTACAGGTTATCCCAGGTGTGGATAACATCGGCGCTGATTATCTCAGTCGTATGAAGTGAATTGAAAATCTTGCCAGTTTTAAAAGGGGGCTTTTCCCCATGATCCTGTTATATCTTTAAAACCAGATTTTCAAGTCTAAAAAGGGGGCTATTGTCATGGACAATACGACTAGACAATCAGTGGGATGGAAGAGAGAGGGAGAGAATAGAGGGATGTTTATGGATAAGTGGAATGACGCAAGGTGTAGTATGACGTTGTTCAGAAATCCAGTCATCGCGTAAGTAACCCATTTGTCTTAGTGATGTTAGGCCGTCACTGCGGTATATACAATCACGCAGCTGGACCCAGTTGCCTGGATTATATCTGACAGTTAACCGCACAGGGTCGATCGTTCCCGAGCCTATGGCTGTTTGATTTACCTGTTGAGGTTAGAGATCGGCGCTAGCAGGTATAACAGATGCTTTCATCCGCAGAGGAGCAGATCGATGAAGCCAGGAGGGTCTGTTTGTGTTGTATTCATCTGTAGTGTGTTTCAGGTCCGACGATTATGATTGAATCGAGCGGAGTGCCGACCTGTGTCTTTGTTACCATTGATTTTGATTCATTATATTTTCAGAGCGAATGCAGGCTACAGTAGGGGAATAGTGTGGTTGTAAATGCGTGTATGTAGAGGATGTATATTATTTAGTGTTGTTGGAGAATGAGCTAAGGACTCCCCATCTCTGTTGCAGGTATCTTATCTTTTCCATATCTGAATCCGGTCTTTTCTATATCTATATCTATTCTCGTATCATCGTCATCATCTTCAATATTCCTCGCATCTCCTGTCTTGGGTTTATCGCACATCGCTGCATTCTACACTCGTCGCCAAGTTCTTCAATTAGTATCTCCACCCATGTGTACATGTGTTCTTTTTATGTACTTCTACGTGATGTTGATGACTTCGTGTGCTCGTGAAGGAAAGGACTGATCTGATACGCTGCAGGAGGAATTCTGTGACTATACATATTAACGAAGAAAAAAAACAACTATTTATTCGTCAAAGTGAAGAAATTGGTGTTTCCGTGTGACAGAGAAAAGGAGAAAGGGATTGTTTTAGTTTATTTGGGAGAATTGGAACTGGTCACTGCGCTGATGATTCTGTGTCCATAAGTGCTGTGAAGAAAGAAGAGACTGTTTATTTCCAATGCTGTGTTGTGAAGTGTTGAGGTGAACAGTAACTGCGATTATATATATATATATATATATATAATATATATATACATACATGAAGATACCTGTGGATCCACGTGCTTCCTGGAATCGAATGAACGTTGCTTTAACAAGCCGATCACGACCGAAGGCGAGTAACCCGGTTTCAAGAGAAGATGACGCAACCAAGGTACGTATCATTCGACAAATACCGCACACGCATGCATACACGCATTAATGTACAAATCTTGTTAGTAGCCTGGTGTGAGTCAGTGAGTGAAAGCTTTGTCATAGCGCATCGTCTGTTATCATTATCACGTTGAACACCGATCATCATATCATCGATCATTTCATAGTTACATAAATAAATGTGTTCGAACTTGTCATCGGGCTCTTCGTGTCTGATAGCCTGAATCAGAATGCGGGGTGAGTGAACCATCCACACGCACCTCACCACATCCACTCCCCTGCAGTGTGACACCAAGTACTTTCTGTGATATTCCATAAAGAAGAAAAACCGTTACAGGCCATTACAGCCATTAGTAACAGCTATAACGGTAAACTAAAACATTGGGCATTATTCGTGACCCGTAATGAACATACCTACAAATTTTCAGAAAGATCGGCCAAGTAAAACATCAGGCATCATCCATGACCCATAATGAACATACTGCTACTTTTCACAAAGACCTACCAAGTACTTTCTGAGATATTCCATAAAGAAGAAAAACTGTTATAGGCCATTACAGCTGTTAGTAACGGCTATAACGGTAAACTAAAACATCGGGCATCATCCATGACCCATAATGAACATGCCTACAAATTTTCAGAAAGATCAATCCAGTAGTTTTGTCTGGAGCGAGTGGAACACATTTTGATCACACACACACACACACACACACACACACACACACACACACACACACACACACAGAGCATTTCTTCATTCCCATTCTAAAGTACTCCCTGTTCTATAAGAACTGGGAGTACAAAAAGGATTTCTAACTTTCTCAAAGAAAATTATCATTCGAGTCTTTCTGGATATGATTCCGGATATCATGTCACAGGTTAGGTGTGTTGCTGTCCAAGCTTGGGTTGACTTGCACACACGCACATAGAAAAGAAACCACTATGACCTCAAATTTGGATGCGCTGAAGGCAGTCCACACAATACCACTTCTGAGACTGGGCACAGAAGAGGAAAACTGGTTCCACATCTGCAACTGGACACAGGGGAACGAAGTCACAAGCAGAGCACCAGTCAGTCATCCAGAAGGGAGACATGGCTGCTCAGCTGGCCTCCAAGAAGGCTACCACACCACAGGAGGGGGAAAAAGGACTGCTCGGACGCTCCCTCCAGAGCACACAGCCAGCCAGACCAGCACCCCAGATGACAAATCCCTACAAAGTAAACAGCATTATAAATAATCTACCACTATTCAACATCAAAAGTATTGATAGATTAGGAAGAGCAGAATCAAAACGACCAAACCCGTACGACTCAGCAAAAACACACGAACGAGCATACTGAACTGAGCACTTTCGAAACCAAATGCAAATATTACAAAGGCTGAACATTTTGATCTAAAATGTTTAAAGAAAGCACTGTCAGTTAACTACAATTATCGTACAATGAATTGACATGGTTTGAAAAAAATATTCTTACCCCCTAGGAGGGATCAACGAGCACTACCCAACCAACAAGCGGGGACAGCGAGCGTACGGAGCACATGTGACTTGATTCCAGAGCCATACTCGATCTGTGCAAGTCTACCAGTTGAATTCGTCAACGTTCGCCGGTGAGTAGCGTTCACTGGAAATAAGAGGAGAGAAAAAAAAATTCTCTCTGGCTATGCACACAGCAGATGGGCATAACTCGTCAAGAATCGTGCCTGTGACAGTGACCATACCTGTCATCCAGTCAACCTTCCACAGTGGATTAACTGACGTGACCATAGGTGTCACCCAGTCAACCTTCCACAACGAATTGATTGACATGACCATACCTCGTCCTGTCAAACTTCCACAACAGATTTATTGACGTAACCATACCTGTCACACCTAGTCAAACCTCCACAATGTATTAATTGACATGACCATACCTCGCCTAGTCAACCCACAGCAACGGATTAATTGATGTGACCATACCTGTCACCCCGTCAAACCTCCACAACGGATTAATTGACGTGACCATACCTCGCCCAGTCAACCCACGACAATGGATTAATTGACGTTACCATACCTCGCGCAATCAACCCACAACAACGGATTAATTGATGTGACCATACCTGTCACCCAGTCAAACCTCCACAACGGATTAATTGACATGACCATACCTCTCCCAGTCAACCCACGACAATGGATTAATTGACGTGACCATACCTCGCGCAATCAACCCACAACAACGGATTAATTGACGTGACCATACCTCGCCCAGTCAACCCACAACAATGGATTAATTGACGTCATCATACCTCGCCCAGTCAACCCACGACAACGGATTAATTGATATGACCATACCTCACCCAGTCAACCCACGACAATGGATTAATTGACGTTACCATACCTCGCCCAGTCAACCCACAATAACAGAATAAAGAGACAGAATAACTGCAGTGTCACAACCCTGTAGGAGTGAAGTCCATTATCAAACTACATTAAGGAAAAAAAAAACATGTTTCTTTGTATAACAGTCAAACAACAAATGGGATGAAGAAGTCCAGAATATCAGAGGGACAGAAAAGCCAATGGATCACCTCCCCTCCTCCTCCCCTCTGTATCCCGTCTTCCTCATCTCACTGTTCCCCCCCCCCCCCCCACCTCCCCCACAGTTCAACAAAGATTAATCGACAGTAGATGGCAAATATGGGAAAGTCAGATTCTATCAAGTAACAGGTTTGATGTAAACAAAGTTTACAGTTCCTCACAGTTAGTTAAAAAGTACCTTATGTTTAATATGAAGAAACATTTATGATTTACCTTTACTAGAGTTAGATTTGGATTCTCTGAAATAAAAGTGCATGCTAACCACTACAAAAACGTAAGTTGCGACGAACTGCTCTGTCCGCTATGTAAAGAATCAGTTAAAGATGAAGTTCATTTTGCCTTGCAGTGTCCTGCTTTTAATGATCTCCGTGTGCAGCTAATACCTAGGAAATTGTACAACCAACCGTGAATGTTTCGTTTTTCCTTGCTAATGTCATCAGAGAAAGAGAGTGTGACTTGGAGTTTACCTCTCTCTCTCTCTCTCTCTCTCTCTCTCTCTCTCTCTCTCTGTATATATATATGTATGTATGTATATATATATATATATATATATATATATATATATATATATAATATATATATATATAAAGCTTTTCACTTAAGGAAAACAATGTTATCATAATCTTTTCTATATGACATTTGTAGGGAATCGTGATACTGCTGCATTTATAACTATTTTCCTGTAATCTTGCTATCGCCCCTCTTCACAGGGGGCTATAGCCTTAAATGATTAAATCATCTGAATCTGAATCTCCTCCCCCCCCCCCCCCCCCGCATTGTAGTTAAAGATGGAGTCACCCCCGAAGGGGTGTGTCAACAGACTCACATCGAGTTTAAAGGTGACATAAGCCAGGAGGATATAGACTGTGGGTCACAATGACTCAGAACAAGGGTGATAACCAGTTTAGATAAGATGCGTTGCGATGAACTAAATCACTGCCTGAGAGCAAGTTCACAGAAAGTGTCCTGATGGCACAGACAGAACTCAAACGTCCATGTGTCTTCATCTGTGAACTGGATCCATGTTTATGATCTAGTGACCCACAATGAGTCATGTGATTCACAGCAAAGACGGGTCAACAGAACCCGTGGAACATCAGCAACGGACTCAGTCTGCAGGCATTGTCAGTGTTGAGTGACAGACGCTGTCAGTGTTGAGTGACAGACGTTGTCAGTGTTGAGTGGCAGACGTTGTCGGTGTAGAGTGAATGACAGACGTTGTCAGTGTTGAATGGCAGAGAATGTCAGTTTTGAGTGGCAGAAATTGTCAGTGTTGAGTGACAGACGGTGTCAGTGTGGAGTGACAGACGGTGTCAGTATTGAGTGACAGACGGTGTCAGTGATGAGTGGCAGACGTTGTCAGTGTGGAGTGGCAGACGTTTTTCGGTGTTGAGTGTCAGAGACGTTGTCAGTGATGAGTGACATACGTTGTCAGTGTGGAGTGGCAGATGCTAATCAGTGTGGAGTGGGAGACGTTGTCAGTGTGGAGTGACAGTTGTTGTCAGTGTCGAGTGGCAGAAAATGTCAGTGTCGAGTGGCAGAGAATGTCAGTGTCGAGTGGCAGACGTTGTCAGTATCGAGTGGCAGACGTTGTCAGTGTCGACTGGCAGAGAATGTCAGTGTTGAGTGACAGACATTGTCAGTGTTGAGCAGCATATGTTGTCAGTGTTGAGTGACAGACGTTGTCAGTGGTGAGTGACAGACGTCAGTGCTGAGTGACAGACGTTGTCAGTGGTGAGTGACAGACGTCAGTGCTGAGTGACAGACGTTGTCAGTGTCGAGTGATAGACGTTGTCAGTGTGGAGTCACAGACGTTGTCAGTGTCGAGTGATAGACGTTGTCAGTGCTGAGTGACAGACGTTGTCAGTGTCGAGCGACAGACGTTGTCAGTGTGGAGTGACAGAAGTTGTCAGTGTGGAGCGGGTCAGGTGGCAGGCGTGTTACTTTCAAGACGGGCATGTCCAGTCCTCACTGGGAACCAGCTGACCGCAGGAAGAAAGGGCAGGCAAAGGAACTGCTGCCAGACCGTCAACCCAGACCAGCTGGTGAACAATGGAGTGAAACTGCCAGTCTGGCTGGTGACAGGAGATGCTGCCTGGATTTCCCTGCGTTAACTACCACGCCAGACCTTAACAGCATAAGCGAGTCTCAGGTTTTATTGTTTGTTTTGTTTTGGTGCTTTCCTTTTAGTTTCTCCCTCTGTTGGCAACATTCTACCACCGATGTTCACACCCACACACCCACCCACCCACCCACCCACCCACACTTTTCCCCATTCCTTTGTTTCTTTGAGTTCTGATAACTGGTACACAAGCTGTATAGTGTCTTCTCCCTGTCCCATCCATGATTTTCCCGTCCTAGGCGAGTGCCTTTTGTTTCCTTGACCGCCGCATGTAGTGCGCTTTGGGGATTTTCAAGTTCTGTGAAACATGCCTTCACCTGTTCTAGAACTGTGAATGCCTTCACCTGTTCTAGTGCTGTGAGACATGCCTTCACCTGTTCTAGTGCTGTGAGACTTGCCTCCATCTGTTCTAGTGCTGTGAAACATGCCTTCACCTGTTCTAGTGCTGTGAATGCCTTCACCTGTTCTAGTGCTGTGAGACATGCCTTCACCTGTTCTAGTGTTGTGAAACAGGCCTTCACCTGTTATAGTGCTGTGAATGCCTTCACCTGTTCTAGTGCTGTGAATGCCTTCACCTGTTCTTGTGCTGTGAAACAGGCCTTCAGCTGTTCTAGTGCTGTGAAACAGGCCTTCACCTGTTCTAGTGCTGTGAAACAGGCCTTCAGCTGTTCTAGTGCTGTGAAACAGGCCTTCACCTGTTCTAGTGCTGTGAGACATGCCTTCATCTGTTGTAGTGCTGTGAATGCATTCACCTGTTCTAGTGCTGTGAAACAGGCCTTCACCTGTTCTAGTGCTGTGAAACATGCCTTCAGCTGTTCTAGTGCTGTGAAACAGGCCTTCACCTGTTCTAGTGCTGTGAAACAGGCCTTCAGCTGTTCTAGTGCTGTGAATGCCTTCACCTGTTCAAGTGCTGTGAAACATGCCTTCAGCTGTTCTAGTGCTGTGAAACATGCCATCAGCTGTTCTAGTGCTGTGAATGCCTTCACCTGTTGTAGTGCTGTGAGACATGCCTTCACCTGTTCTAGTGCTGTGAAACATGCCTTCAGCTGTTCTAGTGCTGTGAGACATGTCTTCACCTGTTGTAGTGCTGTGAGACATGCCTTCACCTGTTCTAGTGCTGTGAAACATGCCTTCACCTGTTCTAGTGCTGTGAAACATGCCTTCACCTGTTCTAGTGCTGTGAATGCCTTCACCTGTTCTAGTGCTGTGAAACATGCCTTCAGCTGTTCTAGTGCTGTGAAACATGCCTTCAGCTGTTCTAGTGCTGAGACATGCCTTCACCTGTTGTAGTGCTGTGAGACATGCCTTCACCTGTTCTAGTGCTGTGAAACATGCCTTCACCTGTTCTAGTGCTGTGAGACATGCCTTCACCTGTTCTAGTGCTGTGAAACATGCCTTCACCTGTTCTAGTGCTGTGAAACAGGCCTTCACCTGTTCTAGTGCTGTGAATGCATTCACCTGTTCTAATGCTGTGAAACAGGCCTTCACCTGTTCTAGTGCTGTGAGACATGCCTTCACCTGTTGTAGTGCTGTGAGACATGCCTTCACCTGTTGTAGTGCTGTGAAACATGCCTTCACCTGTTCTAGTGCTGTGAAACATGCCTTCACCTGTTCTAGAGCTGTGAGACATGCCTTCACCTGTTGTAGTGCTGTGAAACATGCCTTCACCTGTTCTAATGCTGTGAAACAGGCCTTCACCTGTTCTAGTGCTGTGAAACAGGCCTTCACCTGTTCTAGTGCTGTGAAACAGGCCTTCACCTGTTCTAGTGCTGTGAATGCCTTCACCTGTTCTAGTACTCTGAAACAGGCCTTCACCTGTTCTAGTGCTGTGAATGCCTTCACCTGTTCTAGTGCTGTGAATGCCTTCACCTGTTCTAGTGCTGTGAATGCCTTCACCTGTTCTAGTGCTGTGAATGCCTTCACCTGTTCTAGTGCTCTGAAACAGGCCTTCACCTGCTCTAGCTTGGGTCTAACCTGCACTAAAGGAAGGTCAAGCAGGTATCGCATAGTTTCAATAAGTGTGTCCTTCTTTGTTCCCCAGATCAATCTAATACTTTCATTGAGAATTCTTTCGCATTTTAAGAAGATTGGTCATGGACCGTGGTGTAAGCCCTAATCCATAATCAATCACACTGTGTACCATTGCGTGATACAGTCGGTAGAGATGGCGTTGTTCAATGCCTTTAGCTGCTGATATTTAGTGGCAGACAGGCCCTTTCTGCACTTTAAAAAATATTCACAACATGTTTTCTAAAGGTTAGCATTCTATCAAAGCCTACACCCAGATAGCGTTGGTTGTTAGTTGATTCAATTGGTATTCCATTGAAGGAAACTGGTGAGGGTACTTGTCCTGATGTCTCGTTGGTGAGAGTGCAGACTAATGTCTGGGCTTTTGTAGGGTTGATGGACGATCCAGTTTCTTGACACCATTGAGCAAAGTTGTTCAAATGCTGCTGAACTCCTTTCGTTTTTTTCTTGAGCATTCTTTGACGTTCTGTAGATCAGACCGTCATCTGATAGTGTCAGCACTGGAGCAGTCAAGTTTTGATTGAGATCTGCAAACTTTGTGGTGTGAAGACTGCATAAAAAAAGGGAAGAGAGGAGAACCTTGAAGCAGAGGCAGAGAGAGAAGAGTCGCAGGCTAACAGGCGGCAATGGCAGATGGAAAAAACACAAAATTACCTGGCCTGGTCCACATTCCTCGGAGTAGTAATCACAACGATGTTCATCCTCGCCGTCCACGCACTGGATCTTCAGGTCACAGGGAAAGTGAAGATGAAGTTCAGGCCATACCAGCTCAGAACAGTTCCACAACTTGCCAGTCTTTTGAGGTTTCCTCTGGTGAAAAGAGAACGACAGCTTGAATTCCCGCATTCTCTCGCGCTCGTTGTAGAGGCAGTAGCAGTACAGCAAGGACATCACCGTGCCTCTGTGGTAGTCATCATCATCCTCGTCATTGGCTGCGTCTGGAGGGAGGAGAAAGTCAGGGACGATTCGCTGGGCAGTCGCCATACATCGTCCACTACTGGGCTGTTGACCGCACTCCCCAAGAAACAAGAAAGGGTTGGAGGTCAACTGAAGGGAGTTTAAGAAGACCACGTGACCTGGGGGCGCAGCGAGGGTGGTGCAGTCATTGAAGTAATAAGAATGGGGGAGGAAGTTGCTGGGTGTTTTTATGTAACCTGAAAAGGACAAGAAAGAGATGGGTCTGCTGGTATTTGGAATGTTTTCATCCTCCATTTCTTCTTAGCCCTGGCTTCTTCTTTTACCCTGCTCACATAAACATATGGGTACATTCAGTCTCTCTCTCTCTCTCTCTCTCTCTCTCTCTCTCTCTCACACACACACACACACACACACACACACACACATACACACACACGCGCGCGCGCGCGCTCACGCACGCACGCACACACACACACACACACACACACACACACACACACACACACACACACACACACACACAGAGGCAAACAAAATAGGCATACCAGCTAAAAGAATGCTTCCAATGTTCACGTATGCGTGAAGTTTGTCAAATGACTGTTACAGGTACAAACACTCAATAGCGATTCCGTGAGTTGGATCCACGGACAAGTAGAATCCATTACACCAATGATCATACAAATAACTTTATTAGACCTACAATCAAAATGAATCGATGGAATGACAGGTGCTCTATAACAGCCTTTGACTTCTTTGGTGATCGTTTGACCTGAATATGACAGTGAAGAATGAATCCTTTCTCAAACAACCCTCATTCTTCCGATGACATTTACATGGTACAGTGTTCCACATTTCCGAAGCTCCAGTGCCCCACCAAAAGAGCAGATGACAATGTTGCATAGCTCTGTTCTCTTTCTTACCCCTAGACGTTCTCTTTCTTACCCCTAGACGAGGACAAATAACTGACTTCCAGGCGAACTGCCTCTGTAGCGTTAACAGCACAGAACTCCAGTATCGTCACCCTGGCAGTGATCTCCCTTAGTTCAAACAAAAACACCACATTGTTCGTCCAACTGTAAAAATGACCGACTCTCAGTTTTCTAGGATACAGAGTTTTGAGAAGTTCTGGGTACAGACGCTTTCCATCGCGATACTGCCAGACTGTGACATTGACCGACCGGGACATGTTGAACTGGAACTTGATGACTTGGCCAGTCGCACACTTCAGCTGAAGGTAGCATTTTGGTTCTTCGTCACGAAAACGGATCATTACGGTATGCATGTCGTGTACAATGGATGTGTTTCTGACACACATGCTGACGTTAACGACTGGTGCGTCCGTGGTGATGTGTGTATCGTTGCCCAGGCTGTGATTGAGCTGAGCGTCGTCTGTCTGTGGTGGTGTTCCACTCATGGACACAGTTAACTGAACACCCTGATGTACTGACATTGGAGAGATTCGTGCGGTGTCCGTGGGTTCCTGCTCGTGGTTTGGACCTGATGGAGCAAAGACAGAGACAGGTTGTCTATGGAATGTCTAAGCACATTCTCTCTTTTTTCATTTGACATCTCTTCTCACCATTTTTATGGATCACATATGTTGCTAGGGTGCGTGATGGGAGGGGGTGGGATGAAGGTGTATGTGTGGGGGGGGGGGGGTGGGGGGGTGGGGGGGGGGAGTCTCCAGTGACGTAGAAGTAAGAGTCAGCCTGGAAGATCACGTCAGTTGGTAAGTGAAGGGTCTATACATGGGTGAAGATCACGTCAGTTGGTAAGTGAAGGGTCTATACATGGGTGAAGATCACGTCAGTTGGTAAGTGAAGGGTCTATACATGGGTGAAGATCACGTCAGTTGGTAAGTGGAGGGTCTATACATGGGTGAAGATCACGTCAGTTGGTAAGTGAAGGGTCTATACATGGGTGAAGATCACGTCAGTTGGTAAGTGGAGGGTCTATACATGGGTGAAGATCACACACACACACACACACACACACACACACACACACACACACACACACACACACACACACACACCAAGCTGCACTCACCCTACTTGTCCTAACTTGCACTGAGCCCTGGATTAAAGACAGGGGGCTGTAGAGAGGTAGGAGAGGGGGTAGAAGAGGGGTTGTAGAGGGGTAGGGGAGGGTGTAGAAGAGGGGGTTGTAGAGGGGTAGGGGAGGGGGTAGAAGAGGGGGTTGTAGAGGGGTAGAAGAGGGGGTTGTAGAGGGGTAGGGGAGGGGGTAGAAGAGGGGGTTGTAGAGGGGTAGGAGAGGGGGTTGTAGAGGGGTAGGGGAGGGGGTAGAAGAGGGGGCTGTAGAGGGGTAGGGGAGGGGGTAGAAGAGGGGGCTGTAGAGGGGTAGGGGAGGGGGTAGAAGAGGGGGTTGTAGAGGGGTAGGGGAGGGTTGTAGAGGGGTAGGGGAGGGGGTAGAAGAGGGGGCTGTAGAGGGGTAGGGGAGGGGGTAGAAGAGGGGGTTGTAGAGGGGTAGGGGAGGGGGGTAGAAGCTGGGCTGTAGAGGGGTAGGGGAGGGGGTAGAAGAGGGGGTTGTAGAGGGGTAGGGGAGGGTGTAGTGTAGAGGGGTAGGGGAGGGGTAGAAGAGGGGGCTGTAGAGGGGTAGGGGAGGGGGTAGAAGAGGGGGCTGTAGAGGGGTAGGGGAGGGCTGTAGAGGGGTAGGAGAGGGGGTAGAAGAGGGGGTTGTAGAGGGGTAGGGGAGGGCTGTAGAGGGGTAGGAGAGGGGGTAGAAGAGGGGGCTGTAGAGGGGTAGGGGAGGGCTGTAGAGGGGTAGGAGAGGGGGTAGAAGAGGGGGCTGTAGAGGGGTAGGGGAGGGCTGTAGAGGGGTAGGAGAGGGGTAGAAGAGGGGGCTGTAGAGGGGTAGGGGAGGGCTGTAGAGGGGTAGGAGAGGGGGTAGAAGAGGGGGTTGTAGAGGGGTAGGGGAGGGCTGTAGAGGGGTAGGAGAGGGGGTAGAAGAGGGGGCTGTAGAGGGGTAGGGGAGGGCTGTAGAGGGGTAGGAGAGGGGGTAGAAGAGGGGGCTGTAGAGGGGTAGGGGAGGGCTGTAGAGGGGTAGGAGAGGGGGTAGAAGAGGGGGCTGTAGAGGGGTAGGGGAGGGCTGTAGAGGGGTAGGAGAGGGGATAGAAGAGGGGGTTGTAGAGGGGTAGGGGAGGGCTGTAGAGGGGTAGGAGAGGGGGTAGAAGAGGGGGTTGTAGAGGGGTAGGGAGGGGGTAGAAGAGGGGGCTGTAGAGGGGTAGGGGAGGGGGTAGAAGAGGGGGGTGTGAAGAGGGGTAGGGGAGGGGGTAGAAGAGGGGGCTGTAGAGGGGTAGGGGAGGGTTGTAGAGGGGTAGGGGAGGGGGTAGAAGAGGGGGCTGTAGAGGGGTAGGGGAAGGGGTAGAAGAGGGGGCTGTAGAGGGGTAGGGGAGGGGGTAGAAGAGGGGGCTGTAGAGGGGTAGGGGAGGGTTGTAGAGGGGTAGGGGAAGGGGTAGAAGAAGGGGCTGTAGAGGGATAGGGAGGGGTAGAAGAGGGGGTTGTAGAGGGGTAGGGGAGGGGGTAGAAGAGGGGGCTGTAGAGGGGTAGGGGAGGGGGTAGAAGAGGGGGCTGTAGAGGGGTAGGAGAGGGGGTAGAAGAGGGGGCTGTAGAGGGGTAGGGGAGGGGGTAGAAGAGGGGGCTGTAGAGGGGTAGGGGAGGGGGTAGAAGAGGGGGCTGTAGAGGGGTAGGGGAGGGGGTAGAAGAGGGGGCTGTAGAGGGGTAGGGGAGGGGGTAGAAGAGGGGGTTGTAGAGGGGTAGGGGAGGGGGTAGAAGAGGGGGCTTTAGAGGGGTAGGGGACGGGGTAGAAGAGGGGGTTGTAGAGGGGTAGGGGAGGGTTGTAGAAGGGTAGGGGAGGGTTGTAGAGGGGTAGGGGAGGGTTGTAGAAGGGTAGGGGAGGTTGTAGAGGGGTAGGGGAGGGGGTAGAAGAGGGGGTTGTAGAGGGGTAGGGGAGGGTTGTAGAAGGGTAGGGGAGGGTTGTAGAGGGGTAGTGGAGGGGGTAGAAGAGGGGGTTGTAGAGGGGTAGGGGAGGGTTGTAGAAGGGTAGGGGAGGGGTTTTAGAGGGGTAGTGGAGGGGGTAGAAGAGGGGGTTGTAGTAGAGGGGTAGGGAGGGTTGTAGAAGTGGTAGGGAGGGTATGTAGAGGGGTAGTGGAGGGGGTAGAAGAGGGGGTTGTAGAGGGGTAGGGGAGGGTTGTAGAAGGGTAGGGGAGGGTTGTAGAGGGGTAGGGGAGCGAAAGCAGTCAAAAGGTATAAAACTTTCCAGAAGGATCGAGAACCATCACGTGTTGTAGTCAGTCCAAATGTTCGGAACATATAAGAAACCATTTCTGGAAGCTTCAGCCACTTACTGACTTAATCTAGTGCTATAAAGAGAGCAACGGAATCATCGTGCAATTAGTGTGTGCGTCATTTGGTAAAGAGACGTCACTTCAAACTTAACACCTAACCGCGAAACCTGATTTATAAGACCTGAATCTGTCATATGAGTCCTGCAGGACTGTTCAACACATCAAAAGCTAAGAGCAGAGACCTGACCTGCCGACACATCAACGAGGGAGAGCTCTATGGATCTCTGGTGGGCCTCCGCCGTGCAGCAGCCTTCGGCAGTGCCTCTGGGGTTCCTGTCTGAGCGTAGGAAGAAGAAGAAGATCTGAATCGAACGATGATAATCATAAGTGACGTAAATCTGTGACAAGCACTGGCTGTGACCGTAATGTCTTGTTTGATTGTGACAGACCCTGGGGCAGTGGTGCCTGTCTTGTGTCGCTGTCGTCTGTCCTCACACTACCTCCGACTCCTCCTCCCCCCCCCCCCTCCCCTCACCTTTCCCTGTGCGCCTTGGAACTCACCTTTCTACCTGATGAAGTCATCACCTGTCTGATTTCAACGATGGACGGTCTTGTCACCTGCTTTGTCGTCACGACTGCACGGCTTCATTCTAGCGGTCAGCAAAGTATTGTGTCAGTCGGATACCAGTTCAGCGTATGACGGTACAAAAAGGGAGGAAACTCTAGGGACAGCTTGACAGAAGGAAGACTTCAGAGAAGACCCCATCACCCCCCCCCCCCCCCTCCCCTCGCCACACCCCCTCAGACAAGTGTTCGGCCCTGAACTCCTTACAGTCGATGGGAACCCGAGCCGTATCCAGGTCATGACTCCCAGATGCTCCTCTGCTGCCAGAGTTTTGTTTCGATCAATGTGGAAATTCTAACCAGCAACTTCTGGACGGGTGGGCGTCTCAACGCGTGGCCTTTTTGGATGGATGTCTGTTTCACATCGCCGTGGGACACCTGTTCTAAGCTGGAAACATTTAAACATTCTGATTTTTCACTTTTGTTCCTCCTCGACCAGATCCAGGTGGAACACTTTTCAGGCTGCCTCTTTCGTTGCCTTTAGAGTTTTGGCTTTCTTCTTACCAGTAATCGCAAGCTGTTTTATAAAATGATAAGCTGCTGATTCAACCCCCCCCCCCCCCCCCCACCTCGCCCCCACCGTCTTGCTCTAAACTCTATGGCGAGAACTTTCGTATGGAAACCAGATTCCCTAAGCTGCTGGCTAGACTTGCATACGACTCTGTCTTGCAGTAGGGTATCAGAGATTCCAGACGTAGGTCGCAAGGAAAAACAAAACTCTGGGTGGTGCATTTATTGGGAATGGTTGAGTATCACACACTTGCAGCCCCATTCTGTTCATACACCAGAGCGTTTCCTCTGTTCCTTACAGTGTGCACAGACAAACCTTTGTGAGGTTTCAAGATGAACCGTTCCAGTAGACTCCCAATGCACGCTGTGCAAGTCAGTGTTTAACAGACAGATCTTGGTCAGGCATCAAGATGCCCCGCTTCATAAAAATTACAATGCAAGTATACAATTGAATACACCGCTTCACAAAGATTACAATGCAAGTATACAATTGAATACACCGCTTCACAAAGATTACAATGCAAGTATGCAAGTGAATACTCCGCTTCACAAAGATTACAATGCAAATATACAAGTGAGTATACCGCTTCACAAAGATTACAATGCAAGAATATAAGTGAATACTCCGCTTCATAAAGATTACAATGCATACAATGCAAGTCAGATGGACCTTTCAATGACGGGTCTCGGTCAGGTAGTAAGGTACACCATTTTACAAGTCTACAATGCACAATATGCGAGTGATTGTTCAAGTAACTGATAGATATTCAAATAACGAATCTTGATCAGGTATTAGAATATACCATTTCACAAGAGTACAATGCACGCTATGCAAGTGATTGTTCAAGCACCCCATTTTGGTACTGTATAAAGGTAGATCATTTCACTAACATGACCATGCATGTTCTTTTGTTTGTCCGTCGAGACGACGAAGACCATCTAGTCATCCTAGGATCGGGGGTGAGTGCGTAGATGGCTGGTCAGGCCGATCTGCGCCCGGAAAGACCTATCACAGTATGGACAGGGAATGGTGGCGGCAGTTGGAGATCTGTTGGCGCTGGTCTTCCTGATCATCCTGCGCTGCTCAGCTGCAGCAGTTCGGTTACTTTCACAGGTCTCTGCGCCTTTGCGGACAACTGATCGCCACCCGTCTCTGTCCTGGGCAGTCTGCTCCCATGTTGTGTGGCTGACGTTGAAGGCCTTCAGGGAAGATTTGAGGTTGTCTTTGAAACGTTTCTTCTGGCCTCCGTGAGAGCGTTTTCCTTGTTGTAGTTCGCCAGACAATAGTTTCTTTGGCAGCCGATGGTCTGGCATGCGAACTACATGACCTGCCCAGCGAAGCTGTGACTGCATCAAGGTGGTGAAGATGCTAGGCAGGCCAGCACAAGTGAGCACTTCAGTGTCCGGATTCTTAGCTTGCCACTTAATGCCCATGAGTCTTCTGAGGCAGGTAGTGTGGAAATGGTTCCATGACCATGCATAATACAAAAGTGAATGTTTAAATGACACATTTTGGTCAGGTATCAAGAAACATCCTTTCACGAAGATTACAATGCACAATAATATACAAGTAATGGTTGAAACGACAGATCTTGGTAAGGTATCAAGGCATTCCATGTCACAAGAATACAGTGTACAGTTTACAATCGAATATTTTAGTGAAGACCTACGCCACACTGTGCCTAGTTACTTAGATTTCCCCTCGATCTTAAGTTATGTTGTTTTTTTTTTTTTTCAAATTAAAATCTCAGCTTTCACATCAAAATTGTTTTTAAACAAAAAGAAATTGTGTGATATATAGCATTAGCAGAGACAGACTTGCTGCACAAGAACTTAAACGAGTTTCAATGAAGCGTGAATAGCAATCTACTTTGTTTTTTGTTTTCTTTTATTTCCAGTTCTCCGCTGGTGTTGGTGTAGTCTTTGGAGTGCTAATTGATTCATCGATTCTTTCATTTTGAAACATATATTGATGATTTCAGACCACAAATACATTTTTATGCTATAGAATCAACGTAACAGTGACAAAAGTATACTATAAGTTCACATGTGTATGAATGGCGCGCGCGCGCGCGCGTGTATATATATATATATATATGTGTGTGTGTGTGTGTGTGTGTGTGTGTGTGTGTGTGTGTGTGTGTGTGTGTGTGTGAGAGAGAGAGAGAGAGAGAGAGAGAGAGAGAGAGAGAGAAGGTTTTTAACCGAACGTTGAAAAGGGAAGATTTTTATTAAGAAAAACATACTTCCGAAACTGGCAACACATTTGAAGCCCTATGTCGGATGAAAGTGTTCTATTTGTGCGTGCAATCTTGGCTTTTGGTCTGTTTGCCGTTCTCATTTCAACCGTTGACAGCCCTAAGATGGCCTTTGTGATCGTCTGAACCATTCACAACGATACTGTCTAGCAATCGAAATATAACTACCAAGTGCATGGCCAAAAAAAAAAATCAAAGAACTGATTGTTACCGTTCTCAGCATGAGAGAAGAAAACGAAGATAAGGAGGCGGAGGAGGAGGAGAAAAAGAAGTAGAAAGAAACTCGTGGAGAGCGTGGCAGCAGAGAGTCCTTGCTTGGCGACAGTACAGCGCTATGTCAGTCAGACAGGGTGGGACACCAAGCCATTTCCTTGTGAACTTGTTGATTTTGGCTTCCATTGCCGCCACTGTGCTGGTGCAGATGTCGTATATCATCAGAGGCCATAGGAGCTTTGGTATCAGCATGAACTGCAGACACCAGACCTTGTATTTGCCAGGGAGCCCACACTGGTCAATGGTTTCCAAGCCTTCTTCCGACATCTGTTTGGTTTCTTTTGCTCTTTGTGTGTCTTTCAGCGTATCATCATACCATCTTCCAAGGCTCTTGACTGGCTCTTCTGTGACTGTTGGAATGGCCTGGTTGGCAACACTGAAGACCACAGATTCGGCCACTTTTCCTTTCCTCAGTGAGAGACTCCGTGATTTCTTTGGCTTGAACTTCATTCTGGATGAGGCAACTATGTCGTCCAGCCTTTCCAGCACATGACGTGTCTCGTCTTCTCTGGATGAAATCACTGTAGTGTCATCCATGAAGGCCTTGAGAGGAGGCATCTTGTATCCATCGCCAAGGTCTGTTTGTCTTGCGTTGCTTGTTGCTGCTTTCAAGATGACTTCCATTGCCAACACGAACAGTATTGGGGAAATTGCACAGCCCATTGCAATGCCCACTTCCAAGTTGATCCAATCTGTTGTGTACTCCTTGGTAGAGAACCGCATTGAGAAGCCATTGAAGTACTTCTTGAGCATGTCGCGGATGTTCTTTGGCACATGGTACATCTCAAGAGCCAACTGTATCATCTCATGGGGTACAGATCCATATGCGTTTGCCAGATCAAGCCACACTACGTCCAGGTCTCTCTTTTCTGTTTTTGCTCTTTGGATTGCGTCCCAGATCATTGTGGCGTGTTCTACACAGCCAGCTACGCCTGGGATGCCACTTTTCTGGACTGACACATCCAAGTACTTGTTTTCCATGAGGTACTTGGTCAGCCTTGCTGCCATGACAGAGAAGAAGATTTTCCCTTCGACGTTCAGTAGTGATATTGGCCTGAACTGGCTGATGTCACTTGAGTTTTGCTCTTTGGGGATGTACACATCTGCCGTCATCCACTGGCCGCTGATCTTCTGGTTTCTCCAAGCTGATCGCAGCAGCCTGTGGAGCCACTCCAGCACCTTGGGACATTTCTTGTAAAGCTGGTAAGGTATTCCGTTTGGCCCTGGTGATGATTTGGCTCTGGCTTTGTCGACCACCTTCTTGATTTCCGCCAACGTTGGAGGCTTGTCATTGAACTGTTCCTCAGGGTTGGTTGGCCACACCAGACCTTGAATGTCGAGTGGTGCTTTGCTCTGTGAGTCAGAGTATGTTTTCCTCAGATGCTGCTCAAGAACTCCTTTGTCCACACTTAGGGTCCCAGATTTTGGCTGTTCAAACAGTGTTCTGGCAAACTGGAAGGGGTCTCTGAAGAAGCGCTCTTGTGTCTTCTTCTTTTTGCTCTCCCTCTTCCTCGCAGATTCCGCTTTGCTGAGGGCGCTGTGTTTTGCTTTCAGGTCTTTCCAGAGTTTTTCCAAGCCTTGTGTTTCAGCTGGCAGTGCGGTCTTCATTTGCTTCTTGAGGTTTTTCTTTTGGACCCTGATCTTGTCCATCTCTTCTTGGCGTCTGGATTTCTTTGGAGGTGTTTTCTCTTTGGGTAGTTTTGCTCCATAGGCGTCTCTACATGTGGCATACACAATGTCCCCATATGTGGCTAGTTTGTGTTCCAGGGTGCTTTTCCCTATCAGTGCATCGAGTCTTTGGACGATTTTTGCATCCAGTTTCTCCCAATCTTCAGTTTCGTTTGCTCGTGGCAGGTTGAGTTTCAGGCGCCTGGCATCGAGGGCCTGTGCAAATTCCTCATCCGAACCAACAGCGTAGATGTCCTTGGCACTGTGGTTTAAATCCTGGCCTTGGTCTTCCGACGTCTTATCTGCTGATGCAGTGCGCTGCTGCTCATTCAGATGAGTCTTCACACATCCCATCTTTGTTCTGTGGATCTTCATGCCACGGGTGGTAGCGAAACGCTTTCCACAGACACATGGATATTCCATTTGGTCCATGTTCATAGTCCGTTTGGGAAGAAGAAGAAGCGGAAGAAGCGGAAGAAGACGAAGAAGAAGAAGAAAAAAAGAAGAAGAAGAAAAGAAGAAGAAGAAGAAGAAGAAAAAAGAAGAAGAAGAAGAAAAAGAAGAAGAAGAAAAAAAGAAAAAGAAGAAGAAG
Source organism: Conus canariensis (assembly GCA_033310375.1). Lineage (NCBI taxonomy): Eukaryota > Metazoa > Mollusca > Gastropoda > Neogastropoda > Conidae > Conus > Conus canariensis. The sequence goes on from CM065744.1 coordinate 41,195,339, forward strand.
AAAAAGAAGAAGAAGAGGAAGAAAAAAAAGAAGAAGAAGAAGCGGAAGAAGCAAGAAGAAGAAGAAGAAGAAAAAGAAGAAGAAGAAGAAGAAAAAAAAGAAGAAGATGAAGAAGAAGAAGAAAAAAGAAGAAGAAGAAGCGGAAGAAGCGGAAGAAGAAGAAGAAGAAGAAGAAGAAGAAGAAGAAAAAAAAAAAAGAAGAATAAAAAAAAAAGAAGAAGAAGAAGCGGAAGAAGAAGAAGAAAAAGAAGAAGAAGAAGAAAAGAAGAAGAAGAAAAGAAGAAGAAGAAGAAGAAGAAGAAGAAGAAGAAGGGAAAAAAAAGAAGAAGAAGAAGCGGAAGAAGAAGAAGAAGAAAAGAAGAAGAAGAAGAAAAGAAGAAGAAGAAGAAGAAAAGAAGAAGAAGAAGAAAAGAAGAAGAAGAAGAAAGAAGAAGAAGAAGAAAAAGAAGCGGAAGAAGAAGAAGAAGAAGAAGAAAAGGAGCAAGAACTGGTAGTAGACACAGATATAGTGAAAGAAGTGAAAGAATAAGAAGAGGAATTAGCAGAAGAAGAAGAGGAGGAGGAGGCAGAGGAAGACAAGGAGGAGACACACACACACACACACACACACACACACACACACACACACACACACACACACACACACACGCACGCACGCACGCACACATACAGACACACGCACACACACTGTCACACTGCGCATAAATGCATGCCCGCACTCAGCCCAGCATTCACTCCGTGCACACGCAATCTCTCCAAACAACCAGAAGGCGCATTGCAATAACTCTTCTTCTCCCACTCCTCTCCGGGGAATAATTTACTAAACAATAATCAGCTTTTCAAACAATGACAACAGGTTTGTTTTCCAATTTACAACTTCTGTTCCTCCACACCAATGGAGGTACAAACATTCCACAGATCCACTAGCTGGGACCAAATTTCATCTCATTTTACATACTATCTCACAGATACTTCTTTCAGCGGTTTCTCCTCCTCACTGGAGAAACATTATATACATTTTCAAAAAAAGAATCAAAAGATGGCTTAAAATATAGTAGTATCATCTGAGTTCATCAGGGGGACAATTAAAAATAATTATATTCAACATGACAAATGCTTTGTTTTCTCACGAGTGGTGCAGTGGTTGTCTTCTACAGCTCGATTCTCCAACCCTGGAGACAATTAGGTGCTGCCGCAGCACTGTAGTCCAAATATTTGTGCGACTGCCTCAGTCGCCTAACTGGTGCTGCCACAGCACTGGGAAGGGCTGAAACACGAATGAAGTCCGTGTAAGTAATCTATTTCAAAATCTGAATGATAAATTCTTTTCCCTTTTTCCCTTTTCTTAACTCTCTCTTTTTTTCTCTCCCCATCTGTCTATACCTCACCTGGTAATGGTGAATCGCAGGTGGAACTCGTTCTTCAGACAACCTGTCTGGTCAGTGTCCCCAAGCCATCTCCTTCCTATACTTTCTTTTTCCCTCCTGCGCTCACATTCAGTGAGTACTCGTCTAACTCTACGCATTACCAGCCCTTGGTTACTTGACCAATGGACAACGTCCGTCCATTTACTGAACTGTTTTAATAGCCACCAGCGACACCGATCACACTGGTCAAGCCATTCAAACTTTCTTTTCTTTTACCTTTCCTCTTCCCTACCTAGGGAAATGCTTTATAACAAATAAGGACGTGCGCGACGGAACGTCACATGTCGCCATGTGAGGCTACATCACATGACACCCCCCATCCCGGGGTGAAAAAAAACTTTCGCCAAGAATTTTTTTTTAATACACATACATATCTAGTTAATAGACAACTTCAGCCATCAATCATCAATTTTTCATCATACAAAAGTTTCCATCAATGCATAGAACTAACCTTTATGAGCATCATAAAGATCCAAATTCACATTTCTAAATCTTAGTTTGAAAAAAAAATGTACAATCAGTTTTGTTTAGTTTTTAAAAACAAATTCATACTCCATCACCACAAATCACAAATTACATAGACACGAAGAACATATGATACTGATTATTCCAAATGCCAATCATGTTTATATATATATATATCAAAATGTAAACAGTTTTTTCTAGCCTGTTGTCACATAATCATATGTCCCAACATCGTCACAAAACGAGAATTTCCTCATGACTCATTTGATGAGAAAAATTTGGCAAGTGAAAAGTCTTTGTTCAAGCAAAAATATACAATATAGTAGTCCACTCGAAAGTTAAACATTTTTTTCATTCTTCACAATGGACCGACGTGAAAAAAAGCACTTGTAAGACATCAAATGAAGTATTCTGCACACATTCACAAAATAGCATCCTACAATGAGCCACCAATGCCAATACATATGCACTTTTGAAGAAAGATCAGTCACAACTACTTATCAATTCAGATTGACAATAGCAGACATAACCTTGCCAAAATGTCAATCAAGTCTTTCCACAATGAAAACAAACAGCAGTTACAGCTGCACGAATGATACTGTGCACTCACGCACGAGACAAAAAATCTGCCATGACATTCTGAGTTCCAGGTAATGGCTCAATGTCAAACTTGAACTCCTGCAATGACAAAGCCCATCTTAACAGCCTGCTATTTTTGGTCTTGGACGACTGCAAAAACGTCAATGGCCTGTGGTCGGTTTGTAACTGAAACTGTCTTCCAGTCAGGAATCTGGCAAATTTCTCACAAGCCTAAACAATGGCAAGACACTCCCTCTCAATTGTTGAGTATTTGACTTGTGTGTTAGAGAACTTTTTACTTGCATACTGCACAGGGTGTAACAATCCATTCTTTTCCTGCAACAGTACAGCTCCCATGCCTTTGGAGCTGGCATCAGTTCTCAAAACAAAATCCTCTGAAGAGAGGGCAAAAGCAGCACAGGGAATGAATTGAGGGTGTCTTGAACACATTCCAGAGCTTTCTGGCACTCATCTGACCAGACGATACTTTTGTTTTTTGTTCGTTTTGTTAAGTCACTCAAAGGGGCTGTCAATGACGCAAAGTGCGGTACATATCTTCTCTAATAGGACAACAATCCAATGAGTGATCTGATCTGTTTCTTTGTACTGGGTCTCTTCAAGGCCAAGATCTTTTCTACTTTCTTTTCCTCTGGTGTCATTTTCCCAACAGAAATGACATGACCCAAAAACTCAAGAGTCTTGAATCCAGCACGAATTTTGGACGGTCTAGCCGTCAGACCAAAATTCCGGAGTTTACAAAAAACAGCTCTCAAGTTATCCAGAAGATCATTCCATGACTTTGCAGCAAGCAAAATGTCATCAAAAAAAACTTACTGCTCCACACTCATGAAGTTTTAGTGCGCGCATCATTCTGGCAAAAGAAGCTGGGGCGTTTTGTAATCCAAATGGCATTTTCGTCCATTGAAACAGTCCAAAAGGTGTCTGAAAAGCTGTTTTTTTCCTTGTCTGCTTCAGCCATCGGGATTTGCCAATATCCTTTAGTCAAATCTATTTTGACAAAATACTTTCCTTCTGACAGTTGACAAAGAAGTTCCTCAATGTCTGGGATAGGTTCTGCATCAAACACAGTGATTTGGTTTAACTTCCTGTAATCGATGCAAAACCGCACCGAGCCATCAGGTTTGTCCACCAAAACAACTGGTGAGCTGCATGGTGACCAAGACGGTTCAATAACTTTCAACCCAAGCATAACTTGAATCTCTCTTTCGACAACCTGTTTTTTCGCAAATGGGAGAGGGTATGGTTTGACTCGGACTGGGTTTTCCGTACTCAAGTGAATAGTATGGGGTTCAATTGCTGTCACTGTCCCTGGGGTATCAGTCAGAACATCCTGAAAGTCCTTCAAAATACCTTCCAATTGTTCCTTCTGAATCAAAGACAGATCATCACACACAACAACATCACGATAAGTTTCTCCCAGGACAGAAAGAGTGGGCAGAGGTTCAGTATTATCTATACTGGTAGATGTTAACAATCCACATTTGTTGTTTGTACAGTCTTTGCTCTGTCTCTGTATGTGACATCAGGTACAAAATCAGAATCAATGATTTCTGTAACAGCCACATCTGTTCCAGACACTGGACACATCCATTCAATTGAATCATTAATGGCAACATTTGTACGTTCAACATACTTTTTTAGCATGTTTACATGGAACACCTTTTCAGTATTTGCCATTTTCACTTTGTAGTTCACTCCAGAAAGTTTTTCAATGACATCAAAAGGACCTTTCCACATGACACGAAATTTGTTGTGCTCGTCTGTCAGCAGGACAAGTACCTTGTCACCTACACTGAATGAACGTGCCTTTGCTTTCCTGTCATCAAAGTCCTTGTACAAATCAGTTTTTCTGTCAGCTGACTGTTGGGCAAGTTCACATGCGTCTTTTATTCGGTTATGCAGGTCATAGATGATTGGTAAACGTTCTTGTCTTCAGGTATGTTCGTCTTGTTCGTCCACTGTGTGACTAACAGATCCAAAGGACACCGCGGTGAGCGCCCAAAAAACAGTTCAAAAGGCGAAAATCCCAAAGTTTCGTCCGGCAGTTCCCTGTATGCAAAGAGCAATGCAGGTATAAAACGATCCCATTCTTGAGGCTCCTGCCTTGTGACTTTTCTCAACATGGACTTTAATGTTCCATTAAATCTTTCAACCATTCCATTGGACTGGGGATGGTATGGCGTGGTTGAAACAGAAGAGATCGACAGCAGTCTGTATATTTCCTTCATGAGGTCTGAAATGAACTGTGTCCCGCAATCTGACAGAATTTCCTCGGGAAGTCCTACTCTGGAAAAAATAGAGAGCAGTGCCTCAGCGACAGATACAGTATCGATTTTCTTCAATGGAATTGCTTCAGGAAATCTTGTCGCTGTGTTGACCAAAGTGAGGATATACCGATTTCCCGAGGAAGATGGTGGGAAAGGGCCGACAAGGTCAATGGCCACCTTCCGAAAGGGAACCAAAATTAGGGGCATTTTGTGCAAAGGTGCACATGGGACGCGACTTTTCTGAGTCGTTTTTTGGCAAATGTCGCAAGAGCGACAATACTGTGTGACTTCTTTTGTGACCCCTGGCCAAAAAAATGAATCAAAAACTCTTTTTAACGTTCGCTTGATGCCGCAATGACCTGCGAACAATGCATCATGGGCCGTATGTAATACCGTTTCCCTCAGTGGTTTGGGAACCACAATCTGTTTGTTGTCTTGTCCAGGTACATGCCTGTAGAGGATGTCAGAGTCCAGTATATACGTCGGCTTGTCCGTTGGTTTGTCAGAGACACTCTGCTTTGCAGTAGACAGTACAGTCGTCAATGTCTCGTCGCTTCTCTGCATAGTCTCCAAAATGTCTGGTGTAACTTTCAGTTCATCTAGTTTTGAAACCGTGAGCGGTTTTGTGGGTTTTCCCTGCTCTACGACTTTTGACCTTGTACCGATGAGACAAGGAACAAAAGATCCTCCGGCACCACCATGTACTGTCGCGACACCTGGTAGATTTCCCAAAATCAAATCGCAAACTGGTTTCTCAATAACACAGGCGGTAAGCGACCCGGAGTAGTATGGTGTATCAACGGAAATTTTTGCAAATGGAAAAGTTTCAATTTTTCCACCAAACGATCTGCATCTCTGAACACTGTCAAGATATTGGTCTGGTAGAACAAAAGATTTCCTTACACCAGCTGTGGTGCAACCTGTATCTCGCAAAACAGAACCTTGTAAACCATTAATGGCACAATCCTCCAAAAGAAGACCATCAATGGACTGATCTGGCGCCAAAACAAGCCCTTCTTCACATGTAGTGGAAACAAATCCAGTCTTTGCTCCACTTCCTTTGAACGGACAGTCCCGTTTCAAATGGAATTTGCCGTCACAAAAATGGCAACGCATGGTTTGGTCGGCGGACAACTGGTTACTGTTAGTCTGTGAACCTCGACCTTGTCCATGCACTGGACCAAAGGGTCTGCGCGATTGTTGTTCACCACGCCCTCGGAAAGGAAAAGGTCTTTCCGGTGGTGAGTATTGGCACTGACGGAAATCGCCAGAACCGACATGGCCTTGACCACGGAAAGGTCGTTTTCTGTTGCCAAAAGACGTGTAAGAGTGCGGACCTTGGAATGAAGCGCGATTTCCTCTTCTAAAGTTTCCTTGTCCAGAATGCATCTGAAATGCCGCGTGAGACTCGAAAAGGGACGAATTTTCCTTGCGGGCAACACCTTTATCCGGATGAGCAATACAGTACTGATCCGCCATCTGACACATTTCGTCAACGCTATCGAACTGTCTTTCTTTAAGAAAAGTGGCCAAATCTTTGCTGACGCTTTGAAAAAGTTGCTCTCGAAGTAGCAAATCTCGCAGTGATTCGAAAGCCTTACTCGTCTTTGTTAATTCTATCCATCTGTCTAAACAATGACTCATTCTTATCAAAAAAGACGGAAATGATTCTCCCTTGTCAGGACGAATAGATCGGAAACGCTCACGAAAACGGTCAGCTGAGCATTGAAACTTCTTTAAGAGTTCTTCTTTTAATTGATCCCAAGTCAACCCTTCCTTTACCGCAAGTGTATGGTATAGTGCCAAAGCACTTCCCTTAAACAGTGACGCGATAAACAACGTCCATTTCTCCTTCGGCCACCCACAAGAAGTAGCGTGGTTCTCGAACCGAAAAAGAAAACTGTCAATGTCGTCGGTTTTTTCTTCGAACGGCGGCAACTTCGGAATGTATGTTGACTTCGGATGAAATGTACTCGCGGAACCGACCGATGGAGGTGGTGGAGGCTCTCTCGATGCCTGTAATCTTTTAATTTCCGCATCAGTCTCTAATTCAAGTTGTCTCAGTTTAAATTGCCGTTCCTTATCCTTATCCTCTAACTCTAGTTTTCTTTGATTTTGTTCCATCTCTTTCTGTAGTTTTTTCTCTTCAAACTCTAATCTTTTTAGATTTTCTTGTCGTTCTTTATCTTTTTCTTGTCGTTCCTTATCTTTTTCTTCTAGTTGTCTTTGCTTTTCCTGTCTCTCTCTCTCTCTGTCTGCCCTATCCAGACATTATTGGACATAGTTTGCTAATTTATCACCTTTAAAGCCTAAACGCTCGGCCTGTCGTACATATTCATCAAAATTTTCCATCACGAATAGTTACCACAAACAAACAAGAAACAATGACTAAATATGACTAAAATAAGGCGATATGTGATGTTACATATGTTTAAAAAAAAAAAAACTTTGTTACAGTATGTACAAATAAAGAATTTAAATGCGGTATAAACAGAAAAATAATAAAGGCTTACAAAAGAGAAGCACTAATAAGAATTGACAATGTGATCTTTCCAAAAGAGAGTTTCACCAATATTCTTTCCCAAAGGGAAAAAGACAGCTAAGAAAATGAAATGCAATACTAATAACTCTTTTTTTTCCGAATGAAAAGAAAACAGAGAAAATATAAAGTTTTTTCCCGGAAATAAATTCTTTATACTGTTTATGTTCTTAACTGTTCTTATTGTACTTGTTACTTTCTTACTTAGTTTCTCGGTGCAACAAAATAGATGAGTTCACAAAACAAATGAATCGCCTTAAACAATAAGTGAATACAAAGTTACAAAACAAATGAGTCAACGAACAATTAAAAAGAGGAGGAGAAAACGTACACTAACGGAAATCCTACCTAAAAGATGACAATGATGAAAAGAAGGTTGCGTGTTCGAATCACGTCGGGGTCACCACTGTCACACTGCGCATAAATGCATGCCCGCACTCAGCCCAGCATTCACTCCGTGCACACGCAATCTCTCCAAACAACCGGAAGGCGCACTACAATACTCTTCTTCTCCCCCTCCTCTCCGGGGAATAATTTACTAAACAATAATCAGCTTTTCAAACAATGACAACAGGTTTGTTTTCCAATTTACAACTTCTGTTCCTCCACACCAATGGAGGTACAAACATTCCACAGATCCACTAGCTGGGACCAAATTTCATCTCATTTTACATACTGTCTCACAGATCCTTCTTTCAGCGGTTTCTCCTCCTCACTGGAGAAACATTATATACATTTTCAAAAAAAAGAATCAAAAGATGGCTTAAAA
>CM065744.1:41213405-41228405 GCA_033310375.1 Conus canariensis
TGAGTGTGTGCGTGCAGGTGTGGGTGTTTGCGTGCACGCGTTCGTGCGTGCGGGCGTGTGTGTGTGTGTGTGTGTGTGTGTGTGTGTGTGTGTGTGTGTGTGTGTGTGTGTGTGTGTGTGTGCACGCGCGCGCGCGCGCGCGTGTCTTTTCTCCTGTGTCACATCTCCGATTTCTCCTTCTCTCTCTGACAACACAACCGACTTACTTCCATTTAACAGCTCATATTTCTCCTCTTTGTGATAACACCACTGCATTTTCGGCTGTGTGACAGCTCATACTTCTCCCCCTTATTTTTCTCTACATTCCACGGCGCTTTCTCGTGTGAAATAACTCACTTTTCCTCTCTTCGTTCTCCTTTCTTCGCCTGTGTCATTCCTGTGTCATTGCCATTCTCCTCCTGTGTCATTTTTGTGTCATTGCCATTCTCCTCCTGTGTCATTGCCATTCTCGTTTATCTTTGTGTGTCATTGAAGTCCTCCTTTCCCTCCCTCTCTCATTGCCGTTCGCCTTTCTCCTCCAGTGTCATTTCTGTGTCATCGACGTTCTCTTTTCTCCTCTTGGGTCATCGCCGCTTTCCTCCTAATTCTTGTGTCATTGCCATTCTCCTTCCTCTGCCTGTGTCATCGCCGCTCTCCTTTCTCTTCCTGTGTCATCGCCGCTCTCCTTTCTCTTCCTGTGTCATCACTGCTCTCCTTTCTCTTCCTGTGTCATCGCTGCTCTCCTTTCTCTTCCTGTGTCATCGCCGCTCTCCTTTCTCTTCCTGTGTCATCATCGCTCTCCTTTCTCTTCCTGTGTCATCACTGCTCTCCTTTCTCTTCCTGTGTCATCGCCGCTCTCCTTTCTCTTCCTGTGTCATCGCCGCTCTCCTTTCTCATCCTGTGTCATCGCCGCTCTCCTTTCTCTTCCTGTGTCATCGCCGCTCTCCTTTCTCTTCCTGTGTCATCGCCGCTCTCCTTTCTCATCCTGTGTCATCGCCGCTCTCCTTTCTCTTCCTGTGTCATCGCCACTCTCCTTTCTCTTCCTGTGTCATCATGCGCTCTCCTTTCTCTTCCTGTGTCATCGCCGCTCTCCTTTCTCTTCCTGTGTCATCTGCCTCTCCTTTCTCTTCCTGTGTCATCGCGCTCTCCTTTCTCTTCCTGTGTCATCATCGCTCTCTTTCTCCTTCCTGTGTCATCTGCCGTCTCCTTTCTCTTCCTGTGTCATCGCCACTCTCCTTTCTCTTCCTGTGTCATCGCCGCTCTCCTTTCTCTTCTGTGTCATCGCGCTCTCCTTTCTCTTCCTGTGTCATCACGCTCTCCTTTCTCTTCCTGTGCATCGCCGTCTCTCCTTTCTCTTCCTGTGTCATCACGCTCTCCTTTCTCTTCCTGTGTCATCCGCACTCTCCTTTCTCTTCCTGTGTCATCCCGCTCTCCTTTCTCTTCCTTGTGTCATTGCCCTCTCCTTTCTCTTCCTGTGTCATCGCTGCTCTCCTTTCTCTTCCTGTGTCATTCGCCGTCTCCTTTCTCTTCCTGTGTCATCAACGCTCTCCTTTCTCTTCCTGTGTCATCGCGCTCTCTCCTTTCTCTTCCTTGTGTCATCGCCTTCTCCTTTCTCTTCCTGTGTCATCGACCGCTCTCCTTTCTCTTCTGTGTCATCGCTGCTCTCCTTTCTCTTCTGTGTCATTGCCTCTCCTTTCTCTTCCTGTGTCATCCACGCTCTCCTTTCTCTTCCTGTGTCATCGCCGCTCTCCTTTCTCTTCCTGTGTCATCCGCTTCTCCTTTCTCTTCCTGTGTCATCACGCTCTCCTTTCTCTTCCTGTGTCATCGCTGCTCTCCTTTCTCTTCTTGTGTCATTGCCATTCTCCTTTCTCTTCCTGTGTCATCACGCTTCCTTTCTCTTCCTGTGTCATCCGCCTCTTTCTCTTCCTGTGTCATTCGTCATTGCCTCCTTTCTCTTCCTGTGTCATCACGCTCTCCTTTCTCTTCTGTGTCATTGCCATCTCCTTTCTTTCCTGTGTCATCGCGCTTCCTTTCTCTTCTTGTGTCATTGCCATTCTCCTTTCTCTTCCTGTGTCATCGCGCTCTCCTTTCTCTCCTTTGTCTATGCCTCCCTATTTATCTTCTGTTTTGTGCTTCTATTTTCATCTCCTTTATCTTCTTGTGTCATTGCCGCTCTCTTCTCCTTCTGTGTCTTCGCCGCTCTCCCTACTCTTCTGTGTCTCGCCGCTCTCCTTACTCTTCTGTGTCATCTCCGCTCTCCCTTCTCTTCCTGTGTCTTCGCGCTCTCCTATCTTCTGTGTCTCGCCCTCTCCTTCTTTCTGTGTCTTGCGCTCTCTTTCCTTTCGTGTCTCATGCTTCCTTTTCTCGTTCTCTGCTTGTCATCGCCGCTCTCCTTTCTCTTCCTGTGTCATCGCCACTCTCCTTTCTCTTCCTGTGTCATCGCCACTCTCCTTTCTCTTCTGTGTCATCACGCTCTCCTTTCTCTTCCTGTGTCATCGCCCTCCTTCTCTTCCTTGTCATCGCGCTCTCCTTTCTCTTCCTGTGTCATCGCCACTCTCCTTTCTTCCTGTGTCATCGCCACTCTCCTTTCTCTTCCTGTGTCATCACGCTCTCCTTTCTCTTCCTGTGTCATCGCCGCTCTCCTTTCTCATCTGTGTCATCGCCACTCTCCTTTCTCTTCCTGTGTCATCCCGCTCTCCTTTTCTTTCCTGTGTCATCGCCTCTCCTTTCTCTTCCTGTGTCATCGCCATCTCCTTTCTCTTCCTGTGTCATCGCTGCTCTCCTTTCTCTTCTGTGTCATCGCCCTCTCGTCTTCTCTTCCTGTGTCATCGCCGCTCTCCTTTCTCTTCCTGTGTCTCGCCGCTCTCCTTTCTCTTCCTGTGTCATCGCCCTCTCCTTTCTCTTCTGTGTCATCGACTGCTCCCTTTCTCTTCCTGTGTCATCGCCGTCTCCTTCTCTTCCTGTGTCATGCCGCTCTCCTTTCTCTTCCTGTGTCATCGCCGCTCTCCTTTCTCTTCTGTGTCATGCGCTTCCTTTCTTCTGTGTCATCGCCGCTCTCCTTTCTTTCCTGTGTCATCGCCGCTCTCCTTTCTCTTCCTGTGTCATCGCCCTCTCCTTTCTCTTCTGTGTATCGCCATTCCTTTTCTGTGTCATCCTCCCTTTCTCTTCCTGTGTCATCGCTCTCTCTTTCTTTCCTGTGTCATCGCCGCTCTCCTTTCTCTTCCTGTGTCATCGCCACTCTCCTTTCTCTTTCTGTGTCATGCCATCTCCTTTCTCTTCCTGTGTCAATCGCCTCTCTTTCTCTTCCTGTGTCATCGCCGCTCTCCTTTCTCTCTGTGTCATCCCTCTCCTTTCTCTTCCTGTGTCATCGCTTCTCCTTTCTCTCCTGTGTCATGCCACTCTCCTTTCTCTTCCTGTGTCATCGCGCTCTCCTTTCTCTTCTTGTTCATCCTGCTCTCCTTTTCTTCCTGTGTCATCGCCTTCTTTCTCTTCCTGTGTCATCGCCGCTCTCCTTTCTCTTCCTGTGTCATCGCCGCTCTCCTTTCTCTTCCTGTGTCATCGCCTCTCCTTTCTCTTCTGTGTCTCCATTCCCCTTATTCTCCTTTTCTTCCTTGTCATCCCTTCTTCTCTTCTTGTGTCATTCCTTCTCCCTTTCCTTCTGTGTCATCCCTCTCCTTTCTCTTCCTGTGTCTCGCTGCTCTCCTTTCTCTTCTTGTGTCATTGCCATTTCCTTTCCTTCCTGTGTCATCACGCTTCCTTTCTCTTCTGTGTCTCCTGCTCTCCTTTCTCTTTTGTGTCATTCCTTCTCTTTCCCTTCTGTGTCATCGCGCTTCCTTTTCTTCTGTGTCATGCTCTTTCTCTCCTTTCCTTCCTGTGTCATGCCACTTCCTTTCCTTCCTGTGTCATCCCGCTCTCCTTTCTCTTCCTGTGTCATCGCGCTCTCCCTTCTCTTCTGTGTTCGCATCTCCTACTCTTCCTTTCCTTCCGTCTCCCACTCTCTCTTTCTCCCTTTCCCGTGTCTCGCGCTCTCTTCTCTTCCTGTGTCATTCATCTCCTTTCTTTCCTGTGTCATCGCCTCTCTTTCTTTTCTGTGTCCTTGCCTTCTCCTTTCTCTTCCTGTGTCATCGCCGCTTTCCTTTCTTTCCTGTGTCATTCGCATCTCTTTTCTTCCTGTGTCATCGCGCTCTCCTTTCTCTTCCTGTGCATGCGCCTCTTCTTCTTCTTGTTCGGCTTCTTTTTTCCTTCCCTTCTTTCTCTTGTGTCATCCGCTCTCCTTTCCTTCTGTGTCTCGCCGCTCTCCTTCTCTTCCTGTGTCTCGCCGCTCTCCTTCTCTTCTGTGTCTTCGCCTCTCCTCTCTTCCTGTGTCTCGCGCTCTCCTTTCTCTTCCTGTGTCATCGCCGCTCTCCTTTCTTTCTGTGTCTGCCGCTCTCTTTCTCTTCCTGTGTCATGCTCTTCCTTTCTCTTCTGTGTCATCGCCGCTTCTTTCTTCTGTGTCATCGCCGCTCTCCTTTCTCTTCCTGTGTCATCGCCCTTCCTTTCTCTTCCTGTGTCATCGCCATCTCCTTTCTCTTCCTGTGTCATCGCTTCCTTCTCTTCCTGTGTCATCGCCTCCCTTTCTCTCTTGTTCTGCCCTCTCCTTTCTCTTCCTGTGTATTTTGCCACTCTCCTTTCTCTTCTGTTCATCGCCTCTCCTTTCCTTCCTGTGTCATCCGCTCTCCTTTCTCTTCCTGTGTCATCGCGCTCTCCTTTCTCTTCTGTGTCATGCCATCTCCTTTCCCTTCCTGTGTCATCCGCTCTCCTTTCTCTTCCTGTGTCATCGCCCTCTCCTTTCTCTTCTGTGTCATGCCATCTCCTTTCCTTCCTGTGTCATCGCGCTTCCTTTCTCTTCCTGTGTCTTTCGCCCTCTCCTTTTCTCTTCCTGTGTCATCGCCGCTTCCTTTCTCCTTGTGTCATGCCTCCTTTCTCTTCGCTGTGTCATTCGCCACCTCTCCTTTTTTTCTGTGTCATCCTGCTTCCTTTCTTTCCTGTGTCATCGCCGTCTCTCCTTTCTCTTCGCGTTCATTTGCCATTCTCCGTTTCTCTTCCTGTGTCATCGCGCTCTCCTTTCTTTCTGTGTCTTGCCTTCTCCTTTCTTCCTGTGTCTCACGCTTTCCTTTTTCTTCTGTGTCACCCTCTTCCCTTCTCTCTCTGTGTCATGCATTCCTTTCCTTCCTGTGTCATCGCTCTCCTTTCTCTTCCTGTGTCATCACGCTCTCCTTTCTCTTCCTGTGTCATCGCTCCTTCTCCTTTCTCTTCCTGTGTCATCGCCTCTCCTTTCTCTTCTGTGTCTTGCCATCTCCTTTCTCTTCCTGTGTCATCGCTGCTTCCTTTCTGCCCTCTTTCTCATGTGTCATCGCCCTCTCTCTCTTCTTTTCCTGTGGCCCTTCTTTTTTCTGTCATCGCTTCCTTTCTCTTCCTGTGTCATGCCGCTCTCCTTTCTCTTCCTGTGTCATCGCCGCTCTCCTTTCTCTTCCTGTGTCATCGCCGCTCTCCTTTCTCTTCCTGTGTCATCGCCGCTCTCCTTTCTCTTCCTGTGTCATCGCTGCTCTCCTTTCTCTTCCTGTGTCATCGCCGCTCTCCTTTCTCTTCCTGTGTCATCGCCACTCTCCTTTCTCTTCCTGTGTCATCGCTGCTCTCCTTTCTCTTCCTGTGTCATCGCCGCTCTCCTTTCTCTTCCTGTGTCATCGCCACTCTCCTTTCTCTTCCTGTGTCATCGCTGCTCTCCTTTCTCTTCCTGTGTCATCGCCGCTCTCCTTTCTGCTCTTGTGTCATCACCACTTTTCTTTGTTTTCCTGTGTCATCACTGCTCTCTTTTCTTTTCCTGTGTCATCGCCGCTCTCCTTTCTCTTCCTGTGTCATCGCTGCTTTCCTTTTTTCGCCCGTGCCATCGCTTCTCTCCTTTCTCTCCTGTGTGATGACCACTTTCCTGTTTCTTACTGGTTCTTCGCCGCTTCCCTTTTTTTTCCGCTGTCATCGCCATTTCTTTCTCCTCCTATGTCATCGCCGCTTTCCTTTCTTCTCCTGTGTCATCACCACTCTCCTTTCTCTTCCTGTCTCATCGCCAATTTCCTTTCTCCTCCTGTGTCATCGCTCTCCTTTCTCTTCCTGTGTCATCGCTGCTCTCCTTTCTCTTCCTGTGTCATCGCTGCTCTCCTTTCTCTTCCTGTGTCATCGCTCTCCTTTCTCTTCCTGTGTCATCGCCACTCCCTTTCTCTTCCTGTGTCATCGCCACTCTCCTTTCTCTTCCTGTGTCATCGCCGCTCTCCTTTCTCTTCCTGTGTCATCTCCTCCGTTCATCGCCACTCTCCTTTCTCTTCCTGTGTCATCATCGCTCTCCTTTCTCTTCCTGTGTCATCGCTGCTCTCCTTTCTCTTCCTGTGTCGTCATCGCTCTCCTTTCTCTTCCTGTGTCATCGCCGCTCTCCTTTCTCTTCCTACTACTACTACTACTATTGCTACTACAGCTGCTGCTACTACTACTACTGTTAGTACTACTACTACTACTGCTGCTGCTGCTGCTACTACTACTGCTACTACTACTTCTACTGATAATGATGATGATAATAACAATGATAATAATAATAATGATGATGATGATGATGATGATAATAACAATATTGATGATACCCGGTAGCCACACCACCGCTGAAGAAGACGGACGGAGGACTGTCGAAAGCTCCAATTTAGTGCTATTCCTAGCTGAGTGACCTGTTTAAATCCGGTAGTCGTTAATACTGATGATAATAATAGTAAGAAGAAGAAGAAGAAGAAGAAGAAGAAGAAGACAAACGTTAAATGCCTCTGTTCCCTCTGTCTGTCATTCACTGCATTCACTCAAACCCTCTCCTCTTCCACCGTTTTTAAAGAAAAATTTGACAGAACCCCAGACACTCAAAGCGTAAGTAGAGTGTGTTTCCCATCCCTTCTCTAAGCCTGTTGTAGAAGACTCCAGTTCAACGTCTTCCCGGTGTAATCATAGGTCCCCGGTTTGGGGTTCACTCACCAAATAAACATATGAGCAACAAGGGCTATTGTTTGATGGAGAGAAAAGTTTCAAGATAATCAACCAACGACACCTTTAAAAAAAAATTGCCCCATGCAGTATTCAGTGAAGGAAAAAGGGTTGAATACTCCGACCACAACACACACACACACACCCATCCCCTCCTCCCCTCCCTCCCCTCCCCCTCCCCCGCTTCTCATCCTTTACAGCCCTTATCCATTAAATATTCTAAAGATTGCAGTCACTGTGTCACTTGAAATTTAAAAAAAAAGGTGAATGAATGCCTTCCACACACACACACACACACACACACACACACACACACACACACACACACACACACACACACACACACGCGCGCGCATGCGCGCGCGCACTCACACACGCACACACACGCACAACACTCCACACACACACACACACACACACACAACAAACACACACACACTCAAACACACACACAAGCACACACACACACACACACACAAACACACACACACACACACACACACACACACACACACACAGAGAGAGAGAGAGAGAGAGAGAGAGAGAGAGAGAGAGAGAGAGAGAGAGAGCGAGAGAGAGAGAGAGAGAGAGAGATTTGGGGAGGGGAGGGATTCGGATTTTCTCAACTTCACATCCTGTCACCCACCACATACAACCTACGCACACACCTCAGTATGCAAACAGCAGCAATATAATGCCCTGGGCCCGCCCTCTCTGTACCAAAACACACACACCTCAGTATGCAAACAGCAGCAATATAATGCCCTGGGCCCGCCCTCTCTGTACCAAAACACACACACCTCAGTATGCAAACAGCAGCAATATAATGCCCTGGGCCAACCCTCTGTCAGTCGCCCAGCTACACCACACGGACGTCAACAATAGCTGCAAGCAAGTGAGTCACAGTCATATGTTTTTTTCTTTCTTTTATTCTTTCTTTCTTTCTTTTTCTTTCTTTCTTTTTTTTCCTTCCTTCTTTCTTTAAGTTTTTGTCTTTCTTTTTCTTTCTGTCTTTCTTTTGCTCTTTAAGTTTGTTTCTTTCCTTCCTTCTTTCTTTTTCTTTTTTCTTTCTTCTTTCTTTTTGTCCTTCCTTCTTTAAGTTTGTTTGTTTCTTTCTTTCCTTTCTTTCTTTTTTCTTTCTTTCTTTCTTTTTTTTTCTTTTCGTTATCTGAGATACAAAAACCCGTTAATTTCAAGGTATGTGGACTTGACTCAGTGAAACAACTGTGGAAACATGAAGTGTTATGAGAGCAGTTGCAATAAGAAATAATGTTATCATGCGGAACAAATGAATAACAGTGGCCAGTGAATGCAGGTCTACCGCCTTCTTTTCTTGCAATGACTTCGCAATTTAGATTGAAGAAAACGACTTTTTTTGTGTTTTGTCGTCCAGAGAAGGTAGTGAGGTAAGCTTTAACAGTATTTGCTTTACAACGCTTTCATTTATCTATTTATGATCGTTCCGTTTGTGTCTGGTATTTAGATGTGGTCATACGTTTTCCCCCCGTTTCCTGTAAATTTTCTCTATCTCATCAGCCATCGATCGTTAGAAGACAAGACTGTATAGATGTTAGCTAGGCGTGAATATAAGCATTCACTACAGAGAAAAGAGAAAGAATTCAATAAGTTATCTGCAGATGTGTTTAAGTCTTAGAGGGAGTTATGCTATCCATTGGACATCGCAACAAAAAGAACAGCCACAAATAACATTGCCGTGGACATTTTGTTCTGGCATTTTCAAACATTGGTACGATCCAGTGATGATAAAGAGCCAGGCCAAGAAATGTTAGAAGATGAATCTGATATTTATTTGAATTGTCCCATTGGTGAAGAGGAAATGTTAAAAGCGATCATTCAAAAAAACTCTTTTTAAAATCGTAAAGTGGGGGGGGGGGGGGGGGTGTAGGGGATGTCCCACGGTGAACTGTTTAAATATTCTTCTACCCAAGTTGTATAATTCTGCATGAAAATATTCAATGAATTGTGGGATAATGGTGTTACCAGATAGTTGGACAGAATCAATAATCTGGCTAGTTTTTGAAGAAGGTGATGCTAAAAATCAAACAGTTATGCTGGAATTTCTCTTTGTAATGTAGATAGTAAAGTGTTGTGGGATAATAATGAATGACAGACTGCAAGACTGGATGGAGGATATAACATAAGGAGTGACTATTAAGCTGACTTTAAAATGGGTTGCACAACTCTTGACCACTTTTTCACCTTGCTGGCTCTTGTTCAAAAATCGAAAATTGTACATAGCTTTCATTGATTTTGAAAATCAGTTCCATTAACAGAAATCTTCTCTGGCTGAGTATGATTAATAAAGTTCTAAGGGTTAACTTTACAGATGCATCAGAAGCGTGTATAACGGAGTGAAGGATAAAGTACTAAGGGTTAACTTTACAGATGCATCAGAAGCGTGTATAATGGAGTGAAGGATAAAGTTCTAAGGGTTAACGTTACAGATGCATCAGAAGCGTGTATAATGGAGTGAAGGATAAAGTTCTAAGGGTTAACGTTACAGATGCATCAGAAGCGTGTATAATGGAGTGAAGGATAAAGTTCTAAGGGTTAACGTTACAGATGCATCAGAAGCGTGTATAACGGAGTGAAGGATAAAGTTCGTTGCAGAGCTAAACTTACTAATTATATCAACTGTTCATCCAGTGTTAAACGGGGTGATGCCCATAGTTTTTTTCCTCACTGTGTACGATGAGCTGGCAACGGGGGTAAACAATAAGAGAAGACACGGGGCTTTGTTAACTCTTGATGCATTGCTTATTCTGTTATTGGCTGTTGTTGTTGTTGTTGTCGTACCCTGGCTGAAAGACTCCACGGATCACCCGAACAGCCGAAGCACTTGAACACTATGGTACGAATGCATCAACTAGGGATGAGAACATTACATGTGTGACCGTTTTTGATTACCCCGCCACGTGGGCAGCCACACTCCGACTTCGAGGGATTTTGGAGACTGATAATGTTATGCTAGGAGCTTGTCACAACTGAAGACAATCCCCGCATAACTATGCAGAGTATAACAACATTTTGATGTAGCCTTGGTGTTCTAGCCTATGTCAGTTGGTCTGACACAGCTGATGACGTGGCTTTGATGTGAGTTAGTTGTTTGCAGACACACTTAAATAGTTTACAACGCGCAGCTAAACTCCTCCAACTGAAGGTTAATTTGTCTAAAAGAAATATCATTGTGTTTCGTAAGAGTGATCGTTTAATTAAGCGCAAGAGAGCGGTGCTTATATGACAGTGTTTCCATGACTATTGTGAATGCTTACATATATTTCGGTGGATTTTTCTCTACTTGTCCGAGTTTTGTTAATGCTTGCAAAGATATTGCTAGCTGGGCCAAAAACTGTTTTGCTCTGTATTATATCAAAACTTGTATATTCTTAACAATACGTATTTCAAACCTGTGTATTCTCAACAATTCGTATTTTAGTGTATTTTGCAAGTTGTTTGATAGTCAAGTGCAGTCAACTGTACAGAATGCACTGGAACTATGGGGACTAGATAACACTGCCATTCATTGTGATTCTGTAAACCTTCTCACATTAAAGAATTTTCTAGGTGTAAATCGACACGCTCCTAATGATCTTGCTTATGGTGAGACGAATATATTTCAGACATAGATATTGTTTCAGCAGTTAAATGCATCTGCTGCTGACAAAATTTACTTCAAATGGAGGAATAAAGAATACCACGCAGAGCTTATAATATGTTATATGGTCTCTATTCTAAAAAAAAAAAAAAAAAAAAAAAGACTGGGCTTCTAAACTACGTATGTTTTTTTTTTCTTCAAATGTCGTGTTTATTTTGGATGGTTGAATCAAAGTATTGAAAATATTAGAGAGATTATAAGTTTTCATCGACGATTGACTGACTGCAGTCAGGAAAATTGATTAAACCACGTCATGATAGTAAAAGGCTTGATTTTTATAGAAATTCTGGTAATTCTCATGATTTGTAACCTTCTAGATATGGATAGACGCTTTACGTACACCAAGGCCAAATTCAGATTTGGAATATTCAAGTTATCAGTACATAACTTTAGATACAAAACCAGTATGAATCGCAATAATCTGCTTTCTTCTATTTGTAAAGAGCCACAAGAATACGTGATGCACTTTACTCTTTGCTGTCCAGCTCTTATGAACATCACAAATGAATTATAATCAAGCCTAAATTCTGAAGAAAGCCTTCCTCATTTAAACTGACTTCTTGATGTCAATCTCAAAAGAAGCCAATTGAAAAAGCAACATTCACTGTTTTTGTATATGACACGCACATTTAGAGAAAGGTCCCCTCTTGCCACTTCTCGACATATTTAACATGATTTCGTTGCTTGTCACGAGCATTTGTTTCAGATGCACTATATATGTATACCCATTCGTAATGGGCATTGGCCCATGTGAATAAACTATTCGAACCTCTCTCTCTCTCTCTCTCTCTCTCTCTCTCTCTCTCTCTCTCTCTCTCTCTCTCAACTCTTTATGATTCTTGTAGTGATAATACGTTGAAACCTTTACAAAGTGTCTTTAAGCGAGCTCTGAAAGCGACACCTATAAATTGTCTTCATGAACATCACAAGACTATATCAAACTTAATATTCTGCCTTTCACATACAAACTTCGGTACAATAAAGCAATAATGATATATAGAGTTATGAACGGTTTTGCACCTTCAACATTATTAATTGCTAAATTGTCATTGAATTAGTCAAAAGACACCAATAAAATATTAATCCGAAAACCCAGAATTGATGTATTCAATACTAGTCTTGTTTACTTGAGTGGAACTCATTGGAACTCTCTGCATATAAATATCAAACAAAAAGGTGGTTCTTTTAAGGCAGCATTTCAAAATTAATTATTTCAAACAATAAAACATAATACATCTACGGCATCTACATAACTATTCTATCTTTCGCAAAAACACAAGTGTGTGTGTGTGTGTGTGTGGTGTGTGTGTGTGTGTGTGTGGTGTGTGTGTGTGTGTGTGTGTGTGTGTGTGTGTGTGTGCACCTTTTTTTTTAAAGTTAATGTCCTTTTTGAGTTATATTGCATGTTACCTTTTCCATTCACCGCCAACCGACCCCTTGCCCCTTTCCTACTCCTTGTACGCTATGTTCACACGTTTTTCTATTGCGTGCGTTTGTCAGTGGTGTGGACAACAGCTAATTTGTATTGAACTGTGCAAGATTCTGTCAATGTTTATTCCCTTTATATGCATTTTCATTAATTTGACGTTTAATTTGTTTTCTTTCCTTTTGCCCCAGGGCTGGGTGGTAAAAAGCAAAAATATTGCTTATCTGGTAAAATAAAATCTCTCTCTCTCTCTCTCTGTCAGTCTCTCTGTCCCTGTCTCTCTCCGTCTCTCTGTCTCTCTGTCTCTCTCTCTGTCTGTCTGTCTGTCTGTCTCTCTCTCTCTCTCTCTCTCCTCTCTCTCTCCTCTCTCTCTCTCATCATGTCTGTTTACGTTTTCATTTCCATTTGTTTATTTGTGATATGCACGTGTTTATTGATCTCAGGAGGAGGAATGTCAAAAAGCAATATTCATACTTCTCCGACATCGTCCCAAATTACAAAGAATTCGTTCGTAAGTTTCGTTCTGCAGATAGACAGATACCCAGACAGACAGACTGGCAGATATACGGACGAATTCTTTGTTCACATCGCATTGTATGTAGACATATACATGTAGCCGAACTGTAGACATTCTCTGTCAATCCTTGCCGTCTGTTTCATGATAATCCCGTTCATGTTACTCATGGTTCAGCCGACCATATCAGGGTTGTCACATTGTCAACATCAGTTCATTTCACGAATGAACTGCACGATCATTTGTACGATAACATCCTGTATGAGGCAATATCAGATTACATGGAGAAAACAAAATGATCAAGTCAGAAAGAAAGAAACAAACAAACAAAAAAAGAAAGAAAGAAAACGAAAATCTCCCTCAAGATTTAGGCAGAGAAACTCCATTCACTTAAAACAGCATTCCATGTTACTCAGCACTCTTCCTATACGTTCATGTCGTCTGTTTTGAGGTGTGCAGATTTCAAAGACACTCTAAACAGGGAAGCAGAGGAGTTATCGTTCGTGAGAAACGGCCATGAACATGCGGATGATGCTCACATTGTTCGTACTGGTTGTCATGACAACTGTCTCCGCTTCTGAGCATGGTAAAGTTATGCTGGAATCATTGTGGGCCTGTTGTGTTATTTTGTGGTGTTTTGCGTTCATTGCTTAAATCATAACCCTTCGTATTGTATTGTACTTCAGTGTAATAAATCCAGCCATTTTTCTGTTATATTCTGTTGTTTTGAACGGAGGTGATTACGCTGCTTTGTGCTGTACTCTGCTATACTGTGTTGTGCTGTAGTGTAATGGATGCTGTCTCACTTTCATTATGCTATACTGTGTTGTGCTGTAGTGTAATGGATGCTTCTCACCTTACATTATGCTATACTGTGTTGTGCTGTAGTGTAATGGATGCTGTCTCACCTACATAGCATACTGTGTTGTGCGTATTAATGGATCGTCTCACTTACATTATGCTATACTGTGTTGTGCTGTAGTGTAATGGATGCTGTCTCACCTTACATTATGCTATACTGTGTTGTGCTGTAGTGTAATGGATGCTGTCTCACCTTACATTATGCTATACTGTGTTGTGCTGTAGTGTAATGGATGCTGTCTCACCTTACATTATGCTATACTGTGTTGTGCTGTAGTGTAGTGTAATGGATGCTGTCTCACCTTACATTATGCTATACTGTGTTGTGCTGTAGTGTAATGGATGCTGTCACCTTACATTAGCTATACGTGTTGTGCTTAGTGTAATGGATGCTGTCTCACCTTACATTATGCTATACTGTGTTGTACTGTACTGTAGTGTAATGGATGCTGTCTCACCTTACATTATGCTATACTGTGTTGTGCTGTAGTGTAATGGATGCTGTCTCACCTTACATTATGCTATACTGTGTTGTGCTGTAGTGTAATGGATGCTGTCTCACCTTACATTATGCTATACTGTGTTGTACTGTACTGTAGTGTAATGGATGCTGTCTCACCTTACATTATGCTATACTGTGTTGTGCTGTAGTGTAATGGATGCTGTCTCACCTTACATTATGCTATACTGTGTTGTACTGTACTGTAGTGTAATGGATGCTGTCTGACCTTACATTATGCTATACTGTGTTGTGCTGTAGTGTAATGGATGCTGTCTCACCTTACATTATGCTATACTGTTGTGCTGTAGTGTGATGTGTTTCTAGGTGTAGTGTAATGGATGCTGTCTCACCTTACATTATGCTATACTGTGTTGTGCTGTATGTAGTGTAATGGATGCTGTCTCACCTTACATTATGCTATACTGTCGTATCTGTAGTGTGATTGTTTAGTTTAGTGTAGTGTAATGGATGCTGTCTCACCTTACATTATGCTATACTGTGTTGTGCTGTAGTGTAGTGTAATGGATGCTGTCTCACCTTACATTATGCTATACTGTGTTGTGCTGTAGTGTACTGGATGCTGTCTCACCTTACATTATGCTATACTGTATTGTGCTGTAGTGTAATGGATGCAGTCTCACCTTACATTATGCTATACTGTGTTGTGCTGTAGTGTACTGGATGCTGTCTCACCTTACATTATGCTATATACTGTGTTGTGCTGTTAGTGTAATGGATGCTATCTCACCTTACATTATGCTATACTGTGTTGTGCTGTAGTGTAGTGAAATGGATGCTGTCTGACCTTACATTATGCTATACTCTGTTTGTGTTGTACTGTAGTGTAATGGATGCTATCTCACCTTACATTATGCTATACTGTGTTGTGCTGTAGTGTATGTGTAATGGATGCTTATCACCTTACATTATGCTATACTGTGTTGTGCTGTAGTGTAGTGTAATGGATGTTGTCTCTCCTTACATTATTCTAT
>CM065744.1:41233405-41243405 GCA_033310375.1 Conus canariensis
TTCCCCTGAACCCATCACCTTTGACAGTGTGACGTCATAGTGACATTTGTTGTACAAATATCATCAGGCTTGTAACAGTGACACACGGAAGTAAACGTCGCACGTGCAATAGCCAAGCTGTCAAACTCGTTACATCAGACATATGATATCAAGGAGAAGGGCTACACGTTTCATGCGCAATGGTCAAGCATTCAGTCTTGCTACATTTCTACATCAGACTTTTAACAACAAAGAGTAAGGCTACACATCTGTCATGACAGTGTGTAGGCACGGTTGATGTTTTGAACGTTTGACGAGAAAACAACACCATAGGTAAACAGTGTTTGAATCCCTAACTTTTTCTTGTCGTTGATTGGACACTGAGGCACGTGACTGGTGAGAGACGCTGACTGTTCTGTAGGACGGGTGTGTTCCCGATATGTAGGGCAGACCAGGAGCTGCCAGACGGGAGGAAAGGACGCTTAGCTTAGGGCCAGTCGTTAGCTTACTTTCAACCTATGGGGAAGGGGAGGGGGGGGGGGGGGTATAAAAGGAAAACCTAGTTTTCTTTGCGCCAGGGAGTGGTTGATTTTTGATGTAGCACAGACAGAAGTCTGCAAGGGATTCTGTTGGTTAGAATATTGATTCCCTATGGAAAACCTCAGCGTCCAACCCTGGGACTCAAGTTCCTCTCTCTTGGAAAATGAATTCCCGCTCGCGGATTTTTTTTAAAAAGAAACATTCAGAAAAAAAGGAAGAAGCTTGAAATGTATTGTCTCTATGCTGCTTTTGAAAGAAAGAAATTGAGCTGCGTCTATGATGTCATGCAGTTACGTTTATGAATTTTGTGAATTTGTGAAATTGTGAAATACTTTTTGTTTTGTTGACAAATTTGGAAAGGGGAGCTAAAAATGAAAGTAAATTCTTGTTTCCCCAGCCTCTGCTTTGGATGAGTGGAGTCGATGTGTCCGTATGGAGTAGCCATGCCGTGTGTGTGATTGAGTGATGCAAATGCAGTGTGTGATAGCGTCTCACGTGCAATAGTCAAACGGTCAAGCTGCTTACATCAGACTTACAATAACAAAGACTAGGGCTACACGTCTCATGTGTCAAGCTGTCACACTCGTTGCATCAGATCTACGATAACAAAAGTCACTGATATTCGACTGAATGACACGGTTAACGACAGAATGTAGTGTCTAGCAGGCAGCTCTTCAGTCGGCTCTACACAGGTAGGTAGCCTGTTGTGTAAAGGAGAGCGTGGATTGTAAAACGCTTACACCTTGGTCTCTAACCAATGATAATAATAATAATAATGAAAATGATAATAATAATGATAAAAATAATAATAAGAGGAGAATAAAGAAGAACAAGAAGAAACACACACACACACACACACATACACGCACGCACGCACGCACTCATGCACGAACACACGCACGCACGCACGCACGCAAAACTGTGTAGTTTCTCTCTGGATCTGTGTTTTGGACATAGTTTCATCAGACTCGGTTCAGCAGTTTGTGCGTTATTTTGTCAAACAGATTCTAGCGCTGCCAGTAATTAGGATCCGAACCACTGGCCCCACATTATCTCTACTCCTACACTCCCCTCCTCTCCATCCCCCCCCGCCCCCAGCCTTTTCATCTCCCACTCTTTTATTGTAACCTCTGGTCTCTGTTCTCCCCCCTTCCCCCTCCCCACCACCACTCCATTCTACCTTTCCATCGAAGAGTCGAGTTTGAAAGCACGTGGAGAGAGATGAACGTTGTCATGGGACTAACATCAGGCATTCCCCATAGACCAGCTTCACATCCCAACATTGCCGCGCTTCCCAACATCACAGCATTCAACAGGCGACTGTTCTGCTCAAAATTGAACAGCTCAATATGGTAATGAGTGACCATGCACAAGATTGATTGGTTGGAACAGCCCTGTATGGTAATGAATATTCATGCACAACATTGATTGGTTTGAACAGCCCTGGATGATAATGAGTTACCATACACAACATTGATTGGTTTGAACAGCTCTGTATGGAAATGAGTGACCATGCAAAACGTTGCTTGGTTGGAACAGACCTGTATGGTAATGAATATCCATACACAACATTGATTAGTTTGAGCATTCAACAGGCGACTGTTCTGCTCAAAATTGAACAGCTCAATATGGTAATGAGTGACCATGCACAACATTGATTAGTTTGAACAGCCCTGTATGGTAATGAGTGACCATACACAACATTGATTGGTTTGAACAGACCTGTATGGTAATGAATATCCATACACAACATTGATTGGTTTGAACAGACCTGTATGGTAATGAATATCCATACACAACATTGATTGGTTTGAACAGCCCTGTATGGTAATGAGTGACCATACAAAGAGTGGAGAACTTCCGAGTCCTGTGAATTGATCTAAAGAGTACGAATCAGTGACAAAGCTTTCCACCAAACAAGTATAATAACTTTTGCTTTTTGTCAGAGATTCGTTCAAAGTAATGGCAAACAACTGGGGGGGGGGGGGGGGGGGGGGGGGGGGGGGGGTTCACAATATCCACATGCATTTTCTTTTTCATTTTTGTCCTCCAAACTCCATTTTTCAGATTTCCCCCGCCTTTCTTTTTCTTTTCGCCTTTTTTTTTTAATGGATCCTCCTTTCTCCTATTTTTTCGCTCTTTTCTTTCTTTCTTTCTTTGTGTGCTTTATCGACTCTCGTTCATCACGCAAATTTGTATGATTTATGACTGATGGACATTCTCACCTGAACTTGAGTGGTTTAGTGATGACACAGAGCGTCTGGGTTTATCAGTGTACTAAGGCCACACACCTTTCTGATTTTGACTGTCCCTTCAACAGGCGCAGGTGCATGTCTACCTGTGACAGCCTCACAGTGGCAATACATGGACACAGAGTCTGCAGGCTGGGTCTGGAACCACGGGCAGTTCCAGACATTGTGGGTTACAGCTCACTTCCTCTATCTTCAACACACATACACATCTGTACACACACGTGCGCGCACGCGCGCGTCACACACACATATACACACACACTCACACACACTCACTCACTCACACACACACTCACTCACTCACACACACACACACACACACACACACACACACACACACACACACACTACCACACACCACACACACACACACACACACACACACACACACACACACACACACACGCACACACACACACACACACACAACCACACACGTGTACTCTCACCTCACACACATACAATGATAATAATGGCACAGCCAATGTTAGGTAGGTACTCAAGGTCTGACCAGTGCGTTGGCCTAATGCGTAGGTCAGACATCTGTCGTAGCCACGAGACCCTCTTCTTAAATTCTCTCATTTTAGTGATTAATTCATTGGTTATTCATTCATTTACCCATTAGCTTTAAATCATGGGCAGTTTGGTCTCAAAACTTAACGGATATGGTGTAGCGTATATGGACTAGTCCGCACGCAGTGACACCTCCTTGATGAAACTGAAACTGAAACTCAACACACATTGACTTCACAGTTCCTGCCAGAGGCTTGTGAATTTTGTCACCCAGAACAACCGTTTTTTACAGTGTACGTTCAATACAATCATAATGACAGACATGGCTTGGATATTCAACAGTGAGGCTGACCACTCCGACTGTTGGACACATTTCACCTCTCTTCTTTCCCTTTCTTTCGATGTTCCAGCATGAAGGCTATGACTGATGTGGAGTGAAACTGGAACTGAGCATGGAAGGGGGAAGGCACTTTCCCTAGAAGTGTGTGTGTGTGTGTGGGGGGGGGGGGGGGGGTGGAGGGGGTAAGGGGGGAGCTGAGGGAAGGAGGTCAGGAGTGGGAGGTGTGTGAAGAGGTGAATAGTGGCGGGTGGGGGGGGGGGGGTGCTGGAGATGGAAGGGGAATGAAACGTTATGGATCTAGAATCAAAATCACCCACTCAAGCACATACTGTTAGTTAGGCAGAATTATCTACCACTGCAGATATGAATGCTTATCTCCCCTATTTCTTCAATCTAAGACATCAGAGCAAGCTTTGTTTATAATTGAATATTTCTTGCAGTCATTGCAACACCAAGCTGCTCTGTAAGTTGCTGGAATGGTGCTCGGTACTTATCCTTGGAATTTATTAGTTTATTGTAAATTAGTTCCTTGCGGATTCATTCCAAGAACTGGCCCTCAGCACTTGTGTCTTAAGAGGTTATCTTTTTATATTTTCTACTTTTCATAAGAAAATGTAGCTTGTTTTACTCTTTCATGATTTTCTTTTGCTTCTTAGGTGGCACCTTTGGTTGGTTTTTTGAAAACTCAACAAACATACTACGGTATTGCACACCAGCCTTTTCTGGGATAGCATTCTTCTTAAAAACCGAAAAGGCAGAGGAGTCAAATTACCACTTTCCGCGGTCACTGAGGAGAAACAATCAGGTTTCGAAATATCGGTATCTGACCAGGAGTTATATGTTAGTAACTGTCCTTCCCATTGGAGATTGTCTCCCCTTGGAGACTATAAGCTTGCAGAAGGCTCATTTTGAGAAGCATTTATTTTATTTTTTCCCCATTCACCCACTCAAGCACATACTGTTAGTTAGGCAGAATGATCTACCACTGCAGATATGAATGCTTATCTCCCCCTATTTCTTCAATCTAAGACATAAGAGCAAGCTTTGTTTATAATTGAATATTTCTTACAGTCATTGCAACACCAAGCTGCTCTGTAAGTTGCTGGAATGGTGCTCGGTACTTATCCTTGGAATTTATTAGTTTATTGTATTATATATATATAATATATGTGTGTGTGTGTGTGTGGGCGTGCGCGCCGACACACACACGCTCGTTTCTGTTACACTGCAAATTTTCACATATGCATAAACAATGATGATGCCACAAAAATAACAAAATTCACAGACATACACGAACGCAGGCACAGACACGCGCGCGCGCACACACGCACACATACACACTCACAGGGGGAGTGAGTGAGAGAGAGAGAGAGTGAGTTTCACGCACCACACACACACACACACACACACACACACACACACAGCCCTAATATCACGTAATGTGGAAAGACACAAAACAACAACAACACAACACACACGCACATTCACACATATACGTGTGCACACACTGACTCATGCATGAGCGCGCGCACGCACATACACACACACACACGCACACACACTCTCTCTCTCTCTCTCTCTCGTTTCTGTTACACTGCAAATTTTCACATATGCATTAAACAATGATGATGCACAAAAAATAACAAATTTCACAGACATATACGTACGCATGCACGCACGCAGACACACGCACACACACACACACACACACACACGCACACACACACACACACACACACACACACACACACACACACACACAGGGGGGGGGGGGGGAGAGAGAGAGGTTTCACAGACACACAGACTCAGACACACACACGCACGCACGAACGCACGCACGCGCGCGCGCACACACAACAACCACACACACACACACACACACACACACACACACACACACACACACACACACACACACACACAATAATATGTGTGCACACACTGACTCACGCACTGACTCACACACACACACACACACACACACACACACACACACACACACACACACCACACTCACACTCACACACACACACACACACACACACACACACACACACACCTCTCTCTCTCTCCTCTCACTCTCTCTCTCTCTCTCTCTCTTCTAGAGAGAGAGAGAGAGAAAGAGAGAGAGAGAGAGAGAGACACACACACACACACACACACACACACACACACACACACACACACACACGGTGCTGTTACACAGCAAATATTCACACATGCACAAAGAATGATGATTCACAGCAACTCCACGGAAAAAGTGTAATAGCGTCGTCTCATGTTGTTGACAGTCTGTGTTCCACAGTGTCATGACGTCGACTCATGGTGTTGACAGTCTGTGTTCTACAGTGTCATGACGTCGTCTCATTGTTGTTGACACTCTGTGTTCCACAGTGTCATGACGTCGACTCATGTTGTTGACACTCTGTATTCTACAGTGTCATGTCGTTGTCTCATGGTGCTGACAGTCTGTGTTCTACAGTGTCATGACGTCGACTCATGTTGTTGACAGTCTGTGTTCTACAGTGTGATGACGTCGACTCATGTTGTTGACAGTCTGTGTTCTACAGTGTCATGATGTCGACTGATTGTTGTTGACAGTCTGCGTTCTACAGTGTCATGACGTCGACTCATGGTGTTGACAGTCTGTGTTCTACAGTGTCATGACGTCGACTCATGTTGTTGACAGCCTGTGCTTTACAGTGTCATGACGTCGACTGATTTTGTTTACAGTCTGTGCTCTAGTTTTTCATTCCTGTTTTCTTTCTCTCACAAATAACTCTGCTACCCTTGGAAATAAAGATCATCATCATCATCATCATCATCATCATCATCTCTCTCTCTCTCTCTCTCTCTCTCTCTCTCTCTCTCTCTCTCCAATGTATCCTTCTATGTTCTTCCCTTCTTTTCCTCGTAGCTTCCCACCTGCTTTTTGGCAGTGGCCACACTTCATGCCAATGCCACCAAACTATGGCCAGTTGTAGACTTGAATCAGTGTGTGTGTGTGTGTGTGTGTGTGTGTGTGTGTGTGTGTGTGTGTGTGTGTGTGTGTGTGTGTGTGTATGCGTGTGCGTGTGCGTGTGCGTGTGTGCTATATGTATATATACACTAGTGTGGAAAGTGCAGAGTTTGAACTATATGCATCTGCCAATGTGGACTGTGTAATTCCGAATCTGCCGACCATCTGATAAGCTGAGAAGAAAAAGTGGTTGCGAACTACATTATTAGCATTTCTGAAGAAAGCAAGACTTTTATATCAGTTTTATTGTACCTGAATGGTGTGTGAGCACGCTCAGAAACCTCCTGTGGTGTAGATAAAGCTTCGGTGACACTTGCCACAAGCGTGTTACGTAACTTTGTGAATTTAACTTTTGTGCTTTTTCATATTCATTATCCTTTTTCATTGAGCATTGTTGGATTTGGTGTGTAAGTGTGTTGTATCACACTTATTTGTAGTTTTGACTTGCTTGTTTCTCATTTTCATTATCCTTTTGAATTGAAGATAGTTGTTGTGTGTGTATACCATACGGACACATTGAGTTTGTATTCAAGTGTATCCTTGCTATATTTGTTTTAGTTGCACAAATGGTGCAATCATCTTCAAAGTGGCCACAGGAAGACGGACTACGTATTGGACATCTTAATATAAACCATATACAAAACAAGTTACAGGAGGTACCCACTATACTGTATAATCAAGACAAACCCTTTCATATATTTGGCTTCACTGAATCAAGACTTTCAGATATTGTCCCTAATGCCACTGTCTTAATCTCTGGCTACAATATTGTACGCAGAGATCCCACCGAATCCAAATCTACAGGCATATTACTTTACGTTCATGAAACATTAAATGCCCAACGTTTGTATGATCTTGAAAGTTTTGGAATTGAAGCAGTTTGGTTAGTAATCAAGTTGAAGAGAACAAAACCCATCAAAATAGGATTTGTATATCGAAACCCAGCGGAAAATGCTGGTTGGATGGACAAGTTTACGGCCATGATGGATGCAGCATCGCTTGATGCCACAGAATTAATGCTTTTAGGTGATTTCAACATTGATCTATTGAAGGGCCAAACATCGTGGTCAGATAGGACCACCTCATACAACTTATCCCAAATTATAGACATGCCAACCAGAGTAACACTCACTAGCAAAACATTAATTGACCACATCTATCTTTCTGAACCACAAAACGTCATTGAGAAATGTGTGCCTTTGAATGGATGCAGCGACCACTTTCCAGTATGCATTACGTGGAAAAGAAGTGGAATCAAAATTCCTAAAACTGGCCACAAACACATCACTTACAGATCTTTCGGACACTTCCACGAAGATACCTTTCTCACTGACCTCATGAATTCCCCCTTTATAAATGTTTATAATTACACTGATCCAGAGAAAGCGCTTGAGTATTGGCTACACACGTTTAATTCTGTTTATGACAAGCATGCGCCATTCAAAAACGCGTCGAGTTAAACATAGTGCACAACCAAAGTGGATGACTGATGAAATACAAGCTGCTTGTTTCTTACGCGACGATCTGCTTGAAGCAGAAGGGAAGTCGGATGGATTTAAAAGGCAACGTAATAAAGTCAATTCACTCAAACGGACAGCAAAAATGAATTTTTTTCGTGAACTTGTAGCCAACAAACAAAATTCGAAGTCCATATGGCAAGCAATAAATGAACTTACGAATAAAACTTCACAGTCAAAGACAAGTCCCATTACCAGCGTAACAACAAATGAACTCAACCAACACTTTACAACAGTTGCAGAACACATTGTCAAAGAAAAGAATACTGACTCAAATGAATTACAAAAATTAAAAAAATTTTGCAATGCTATGAACATTCGTCCAGCAACACCAGTTCCGCCTATGACAGTTAGTGATGTTTGCCAAGCTTTATGCCAATTGAAGCAGACAGGAAGCCGCGGACTTGACGGGATTGATGGAAAAATACTGAAACTATCAGCACCTGTTATATGCGAAACTCTTACCTACATTTACAATTTATGCATTGATAAATGTCACTTTCCCGCTCAGTTCAAAGTTGCAAAAGTAATACCCATTTTCAAATCTGGAGACAAATCTGAACCATCCAACTACAGACCTATATCCATTTTGCCAGTTCTGTCCAAGCCCTTGGAAAAACACATAAATAAACATCTTTGCCACCATTTTGACTCCTCCAACCTACTAAATAAAAATCAATCAGGATTCAGGAAAAATCATTCTTGTCATACAGCGCTTACAAACCTAGTAGATCAATGGCTAGCCAGTGTTAATGAGAATAAATATTGTGGCGCACTGTTTGTTGATTTTGCAAAGGCTTTTGATGTAATTGACCACAAACTGTTATGCAGGAAGCTTTTATTATATGGTATAAAAGGAAATACCTTCCAACTGATAACATCATTCCTAGAAGATCGTCAACAAATCGTTTGTGTCAACAACAATTTATCAGAGAAGCTACCTATCCAACATGGCGTACCCCAGGGTTCTGTGTTAGGTCCGTTGCTGTTCTCAGTTTATATAAATGATCTCCCTCTTTATATTGAGGATTCATGTGAACTCTTTTGTGATGATACCACTGTCCATACAAGTAGCTCCAGCTTGGAAGCTGTTTTCACTTCATTACAGAAGAATGCTGACATCTTAACTAATTGGTGCAATGTAAATCACATGTCACTGAATCCTAACAAAACAAAACTAATGCTGATAACAACAAGGCAGAGAAGACAAAACATAACCACACAGCCCCCATCTGTTTTTATCAATAATCAGGAAATTGAAGTGGTGGATAGCCATCGAGTTCTAGGCGTATATGTTGATAATAATCTTTCTTGGTCTTATCACCTTCGCAGTTTATGTAAATCAATATCCAGACAAACATATCAGCTGTGCAAGATTAAGCATTTCTTAAACCTTCATGCCAGGAAATTGTTCCTACACGCACATGTTCTCTCTTCAATCAATTATTGTTCAACACTATTTGATTCTGCTAGTGCTAATGCCATGAAACCTCTTAAGAGTGTCTACAAAAGAGCACTTAAAGCAGTCCTATTAAAATCATCTAGTCTTAGTGAAGGGGATTATGCTAAAGCGGGGGCTCTTCCGTTACAAGAAATGTTTGCTGTCAACAAATGTCTGCTAATGCAAAAAATTGCATCGGGTTTAGCACCACAAACTCTTCAGTCCAAATTTAGCATAAACCCTAGGGATTCAACCAAATTCCAGGTTCCCACACCTAGAATAGATCTATTTAAATCAAGCTTATCTTACTCAGGTAGCGTGGTTTGGAATTCACTTCCACTACATTTCCGATGTACTCAAATTACAGAATCCTTCAGGGAAAAACTAATTACACATTTC
>CM065744.1:41248405-41250905 GCA_033310375.1 Conus canariensis
CACACGGCATGGCTACTCCATACGGAAACATCGACTCCACTCATCCAAAGCAGAGGCTGGGAAAACAAGAATTTACTTTCATTTTTAGCTCCCTCTTTCCAAATTTGTCAACAAACAAAAAGTATTTCACAATTTCACAAATTCACAAAATTCATAAACGTAACTGCATGACATCATAGACGCAGCTCAATTTCTTTCTTTCAAAAAGCAGCATAGAGATAATACATTTCACGCTTCTTCCTTTTTTTCTGAATGTTTCTTTAAAAAAAAAAAAAAAAAATCGCCAGCGGGAATTCAGTTTCCAAGAGAGAGGAACTTGAGTCCCGGGTTTGGACGCTGAGGTTTTCCATAGGGAATCAATATTCTAACCAACAGAATCCCTAGCAGACTTCTGTCTGTGCTACATCAAAAATCAACCACTCCCTGGCGCAAAGAAAACGTTGTTGTTGTTGTTGTTGTTGTTGTTGTTGTTGTCGTCGTCGTGGTCGTCGTCATCGTCGTCGTCGTTGCTGTTGTTATCCTCCTTCTCCTCCTTATCATCATCACCATCATTATCATCATCATCATTGATGTTCTTCTCGTCGTCATCATCATCTTTTTATTTCTATTACTATTATTATCATAACTATTGCCACTGTTGCTGCTGCTGCTGCTGCTTCTACTACTACTACTACTACTACTACTGCTGCTGCTATTATCATCATCATCATCATCATCATTATTACTATTATTATCATTATTATCATCATCATCAGTATTATTATTATCATTATTGTTATTATTATTATTATCATCATCATCATCATCATTATCAGTAGTAGTAGTAGTAGTAGTAGTACTGTTCTTCTTGTTCTTGTTCTTGTTATCATAATCATCATCATTATTGTCAAGGGAGCGGAACCTCTCACAAAAGGCATTAAGCGCTTTAGAAGCAAAGAATGCCGTGCGTGGTAGAGAAATAGGCAATGGGCCGGTTAGCAGTACGCCTTCACCTAGCGCACACGGTCGATCTGTGTCAAGGAAGTTGAAGTGGTCAAGTGACAGATGGCAACTAAGGTCGTGAGGACCCTCCCGAGTTCGAACCTTCCCGATAGCGAAAGGGAGGGAAATGTAACCACTAGGACCTCGGAGCATCGAGTGGGCGCTAAATACTCAGTCAGCTGATGTTGCTTTGTAAACAGATCTTGAAGAGCAGGAGTCTTGGGCTCGTTCAGATGGCATTGCCGTAGGGCACTGTGTTGAGGCTTTGTCAGGCTGGTTGAATGCGCGTGGACGTTCTTGTCGTAGCTTTCTCTAGGATAATTACTGTGTTAAAGTGGCTCCCGGAGTCGGCGGGAATTTTCTATGTCCATTTGGTGCCAAGTGGATGTTTCCTAAGCAACTAAGTAGGGATGTGTGTAAATGCTGATGTGTGGAAGGATGTAGCGAAAGGGGAATTCAGTGTACTTGTGAACAAGGTGGTAGAGAGGCAACATGAACAAAGGCATAACCCAAAGGGGAATCCTTTGTGTCCAACCCTATATAAACTGAGGGAGAACAATGTGACAGCAAGGAGAAGAACACCACGAGGGAAAGAAGAACAGAGAGAGAGAGAGGAGAGAAGAGTGAGCAGGACAGAGAAGGGTTGAGAGAAACGTGGTTTGGGAGACAGAAGTGACAGCAAGGTCTTAGGGTAAAAGGCAAGCTGAAAAGAATAGACTGAGTTTGAAACCCAGAGGTGGGTGAAAGAGACAAAAAAGAAGATTTCTGCGTCGAGTTCCCAGAGACGACCACGAAGACCCAGTCCTGAAACCTGGAGCCAGTCAACCAAGGGCGTCACCATCACCCAGTGCTGAAGAAAACTTGAAGTGACGTGTTCAAGAACTGTGGTGTGGTGTGAAAGTGGTTGTGTGTGTGTGTGTGGTGTGTGTGTGTGTGTGTGTGTGTGTGTGTGTGTGTGTGTGTGTGTGTGTGTGTGTGGAAACCCTGTCAGGTAAGACGCCATTTCATTATAATCCGGGATTAGGAAGTATTGATCTTTTATGTTTTGATGATTCCATTTTGTGTAACTGGATTTTTCATGTGTAATTATAAGTAGCATAGAAACTGTATTTCGTGTTCTCAGTCGTGTTAGGAGAGAAACAAATGCGTGGCATCCCATTCCCAGAGACAGGTGAATGTTTGGTGGGTGCATGAGTGTGCATATGCGTGTATGAGTGCAGAGATAACCTTGGTGTGTTTAGTCTGACTAATAATACATCAACTTGGTGCACTTAAGCAATACCATCACGATTTCCCCCGTCCTGGACAATCATCATTATTGTCATTCTTGTTATTGTCATCATTGTTATCATCATCATTATTATGATTATCATCACCAGCATCTTCAACATCATCATCGTTATCATCATCATTATTATTATGATTATCATCGTCATCGTCATGATCAGCATCATCATCATCATGATTATCATCATTGTCGTCGTCGTCATCATTATCATCATCGTCGTCGTCGTCGTCA
>CM065744.1:41258405-41270905 GCA_033310375.1 Conus canariensis
CTCGCTCATGGTGAAGATCGAAGTGAGGGAAGCATCGATTGACGGATAGGGTTTTGGCTAGGAATGATATCACTGGATAAAATTAGCACGTTGGGGCTGTGGTTGTCGCTTGGTGTCCGTTTTGCGTCCGTTCTCCGGGTCGATTGTACGATGACACGTTTGGAAGCACATTATGGCTTGTGTCGTCTGCGGTTTTAACGGGACTCGACGAAACGCCACGAGACGCGTGACGTCACAGCATGTCAAGGTTCACATGATGTTGTTTTGATGGTTGAGCGAGCGGTGGAACTGACGGTCCGCCTTAAGATAACAGCCGTTTGTGGCTATAGGCTGGGTCAAGGTCGTTAGATGTAAGATGGAAAGTGAAAGTCGGGTTTGAAAACGGATCAATACTTTTTTTTCTGTTTGTTTAAAGAAGAATAGTAAGTGGATGAAGTATACTGGGACTGTTGCCCCGTTCGCCGCGACATTGTTTTTGAGTTTAGGTTTTGCTTTTTTGAAGTGTATGCCATGGATAACCTCACATGCCCCCTGCCGCCTCCTCCCTCTCCGATCCCGCCCCGCCCTCTGCAAGTGTGTTAAGCCTGCCTTGAAAATGCTGCCATTTTGCCCAAATCAGTTTTAGTTATCGCTAATTGTATTGACAGTATCGTGAATGACTAAAGATTACATTAAAATAGATTAATTTGGTAGGCTCATTTAAATTGGACGTAGGCAAAGACCAGCCTAACCACCACCACCTCCCACCCCTCCTCCTTGCACCAGAAAAATGCTTCTCTTCTTTTGTAAGTTACCATTGTGTGTGTGTGTGTGTGTGTGTGTGTGTGTGTGTGTGTGTGATGTTACTGGTGTTTCGTCTGCACTTTTTTTTTTCTTTCTTTTTTTTTTCTCTCGTGTGTGTGTGTGTGTGTGTGTTCCTAGTTCTGGCCATATTTTCTCTCCCTAGACACAGGTTGGTTGAAAAATAATCAGTGCCAATCCCACAACATTCTTGTAACAAGTATGTCTCTCTCTCTCTCTCTCTCTCTCTCTCTCTCTTCCCCCATGTGTTCTCTCATTGTCTCTGTACCTTCACATGTTCAATTTTTCTCCATATTCATTAAGTGTTTTTATTTTGTAACATTGTTAATTTTTTTTTTTTTTTTGCTTTATTTTCTCTCATAGAGTGCTACATGCTCATTCAGGGGGAAAAATCAAGCCAGTTTTCGTCTTGTAGATAAGGTGTCAGATTTTTGTCCCAAGATCTGTGTTTCAGTTCCTGCAAAGAAAACTTTTTTAAAAAGTTTACATATGTGCAGACTTCAGTCCCATACGAGGTCTTTTTGATGAGATTTTGAACTGGGGGCCTGTGTGAATGCATGCATTTAAAAAGAAAAAGAAAAGGTATGATATAATACACAGATGTAAAATCCTGTTCTATCATTTGGAAGAGTATGCCATTGTTGACTAATGGAAATGGGTGACACCTCTCTCTCTCTCTGTCTCTCTCTCTCTTTTTCTCTCTTCTCTTCCTCTCTCTCTCTCTCTCCTCTCTCTCTCTCTCTCTCTCTCTCTCTCTCTCTTAGTCTTTCTCTCTCTTTGTGAGAAAAAAATGTACCCATTCCATTTAAATTATATGAAAAAAAAAGTTGTTATTTGGTTAAGATGGAAGGAATTGCAGTTGCCCTGACCCAGTCCCCATTTAGCCACCCCACCCCCCACCCCACCCCCACCCCCACCTCCCTCCTGTCATAAAAGAAAATTGTGGTTACAATATTATAGCCAAGAGAAAATGGGAAAAGAAGTAAAAGGATGTGTGTGTATGTGTGTGTGTTTAATGTTTAACACCCGTAATAATTGACACTATATAATGTACAGTATTCATGTTTAGGCTCCTTGTCAGTTATATCCAGTTTGTGTTTGTGTATCCATTCAGCAGTCAACACTGATCTTATGTCATTTCTCGTCGGTTCAATGAAGGAAGTTAATCTGATGATATAGGGTGAAAACGACCACCCTCTCTGAGTTTTAATGGCTTGTCAAAAAGATAGTGAGTAGTTCATTATCTATGATTCCTTTGGTGTTAATGCCCCCCCCCCCCCTCCCCCCCCTTCTCCCTACTCCCCTCTGTTGAGAAAAAAAGCTTGGGGTTTGCAGGGGGAAAATTGGTTGAGTTACCACAAAATCTTGGGAGTGGGGAGGAAGAGAGGCTGGAGGAGGGGGGGGGGGGGGGGGCTTTACCTCACTTTGTGTGTTTGTGTGTGTGTTATCACTGTATGCATGTGCCCCGTATCCCCTCACCTAATGTTGTGTGTATGTTGTGTGTGTGTGTACACAGTCAGAGTAAATGGCCCCATTTTGTCAGTCTCAGACATGGTCTGTTAAATGGAATAGCCTGATGTCAGGTTCCCTTTTGACCTGGCTCAGACATGGTCTGTTAAATGGAATAGCCTGACGTCACGTTCCCTTTTGACCTGTCTCAGACATGGTCCGTTAAATAGAATAGCCTGATCGTCACGTTCCCTTTTGACCTGTCTCAGACATGGTCCGTTAAATGGAATAGCCTGATGTCACATTCCCTTTTGACCTGTCTCAGACATGGTCTGTTAAATGGAATAGCCTGACGTCACGTTCCCTTTTGACCTGTCTCAGACATGGTCTGTTAAATGGAATAGCCTGACGTCACGTTCCCTTTTGACCTGTCTCAGACATGGTCTGTTAAATGGAATAGCCTGACGTCACGTTCCCTTTTGACCTGTCTCAGACATGGTCCGTTAAATGGAATATCCTGTCGTCAAGTTCCCTTTTGACCTGTCGGCCGCCCAGTCCTGTGTCATCCTTCAAAGGGCACACCTCTAAGGAAGTACATTTCAGGAGGCATGGCAGTATTGTTGTCGATATCAACCACACAAACCGTTGGTCAGTCAACACAGTTACGGCTGGCTGTGGCTGGTATGGATGTAGTATAAAAAAAAAAAGTCCCCTAGAAAAAAGGGTTGGTTGTGATGGTGATTGCCTAACAGTATGAGCTAGTTTTCAGTATTTTTCCCCCTTACCTCTGGATGTGATTTATGGCGGTGATGATGATTACTGGTCAGTGACCTCTCTCTCTCTCTCTCTCTCTCGCTGTCTGTCATTCGTTCTCCAATTCTCTCTCTCACGAGGTCTCTCTCTCTCATGCTGTCTCTCTCTTTCTGTCTCTCACATGGACATGCACGCGTGATCTTTTTCTCTTGCCCGCTCGATGCTCGCTCCCTCTCTCTCTCTCTCTCTCTCTCTCTCTCTCTCTCTTCTCTCTCTCTCTCTCTCTCTCTTGTGACTGAGAATATGTGGTTATCCCCCACTCTCTCTCTCTTGGTCTACCTTTGTGGAGTCTGTCATTGTCTCTCTCTGTCTCTGTCTCTGCTGTCTGTGTATCCCCCCCCCCCCCCATCTCTCTCTCTCTCTCTCTTCTCTTCTCCCCGAGTGTATGTGTGTGCATCATGTCGATGTATGTGTGTGCATCATGTCGATACTCTTCCACACTGTTTCTCTTTGTCTACTTGTATGGGGGTCTCTGTCCCTCTGACCCTCTCTTAAGTCTCTGTGTATCCCCCCTCCCCCAACCTCTCCCCTGCCTCTCTCTCTCTTTCTCTCTCTCTCTCTCTCTCTCTCTCTCTTCTCTCTCTCTCTCTTCTCTGTCTGCCTCTTTCCTCTCAGCCCCCTCCCCCCTCCCCCATCTCTCTCTTTTTTCTTTCAACACTGATTTGCTCAGATTAAATGGTACTTCAGTCTTATTTTATCGTTTACCATTACTATTGTTACTCCTCAGCAATGCGGTTTGTGAAGCTATGAATGTAGCCCTCTTTCCTTCATGGCTTGTATAGCTGAATGCAATAAAAGGTCAAAACATCTTATCGCCTCTACTGCCCACCACCCACCCACCCACCTCCCAGTTCTCCTCCGTCTACACCTCTTCTTCGCTCTTTCCAAAGTATGTGTAGAAGAGTTTTTTGTCTTTTCACGTCACCATGTCGCAGTTCCTAGCATGAACTGAAACCCGCGTGACTCACTGACTGCGCAACATTTTGGGATGGGTTGTACTGAGCTTTTGTGTCACTGAGGCGGCAGTTACATCAGACTTGGAGCCGTTCTGTTCTGCATGACAAAGTGAAGTTCCGTACTGTTTGTTTGTTTTTTCCTCGTTGAACTCGGTGGAAGAGAGGGGAAAAAATGCTTGGTTGTACTGAAGCGATGAAAAAAGTAAGTTTCAAGTAAATGATAGGTGTAGTATTATAAACAAAAAGAAGGAAAAATACAGTAGTGTCTGAACACTAAGTATCATACACTTAAATTTAAAGGATAAAAAAAAAGGTTTGTACAGAAGCTGTGTGGAGGAAAATGTAGGGGGAAAAGCATTTGGTCTGAATTACATCATACATGGCAGCCTTTGGTCTGAATTACAACATACATGGCAGCCCTAGGTCTGAATTACATCATACATGGCAGCCTTTGGTCTGAATTACATCATACATGGCAGCCTTCGGTCTGAATTACATCATACATGGCAGCCTTCGGTCTGAATTACATCATACATGGCAGCCTTGGTCTGAATTACATCATACATGGCAGCCTTTGGTCTGAATTACATCATACATGGCAGCCTTTGGTCTGAATTACATCATACATGAGCCGCCTTTGGGTCTGAATTACATCATACATGGCCGCCTTTGGTCTGAATTACATCATACATGGCAGCCTTTGGTCTGAATTACATCATACATGGCAGCCAAGCCTCCTGAGTTGTTCTGGAATCACTCTTGAAATCCCAAAATATGGAAAACAATCCAGAATTTCAGAATTTTGTTTTAATCAAAAGTATGAGGTTTAGTCGTTGTTTTATTGGTAGGGATAATTGAAGTATTGCAGAGTAAAATCCAAATGGTTTGTGAATGTTGGTGATTATGACTGCAAAATGCATTTTCGTTTTAGCTCCTTGTTTTTTTGTTTTAGCTCCTTCTTAGTCCAATGAAACATAAGGAGATCAGAAATGCTTTCAGTCAAACGACGAACCCCCCACCCCACCCCCCCTTCATCCCCTGGTTCCCAAATTGACGTCAGACGGTTGGCAGGTGTGGAATTGGCACGTGTCCCCAAACAGTTGTACCCACAGGTCACCATGAGCTGAACGTGGCACGGAGCAGACAGTTTGATAATGGTCATGCAGACTGAACGGAGGTGAATGAACGCGGTTGTGTGTCAGCAGGCCTGTGGTGCTATTTATAGAATCTGAGTCACAGCCCCCCTAGGATATACCTCACTGAGGGAGACAACAGCCCAGAGACAGGGCCGATAATCAATACCACTTGCCTCAGGTTGCATTACCTGCCGTCTAGCTAGCTGGCCTTCCTGTGCCGGAAATGATGACTTGCATTCATTTTCGCTCTGAACTTCGAAACCACTAGGAAAGTGGTAGTTAAAGTAACATGGCAAGAACAAAAGAAAAAGAAAAAAGGAAAGAAAAAAAAAGGAAAAAAAAAGACCCGATTGGCTCAAACTTTTTGTCGTTCTGTGTCCTTGCGTGATGGATGACAATTGCTAAAGCTGACGCCCGGTATTGCAGTGTTCACTTTGTGTCTGGGCCTTCACCCAGTGTCAAACACATCCTGGTTTTGCACACACTGTGCGTGCAGCAGTCTAATCTTAGTGCAGGTGATGCCATTTTTTTGTCTTCTCAGCAGAAAGACAGCTGCTGGAGATCACATGAAAATTACTTCCCTTTATAGCATTCAGTTGCATGTGTGGAAGATCAGATGTTGAATAAATCATTTTGTATGATAGGTTTGATTTTTTTTTTTTCTTGAA
The DNA here is from genome assembly GCA_033310375.1 of Conus canariensis. Classification (NCBI taxonomy): domain Eukaryota; kingdom Metazoa; phylum Mollusca; class Gastropoda; order Neogastropoda; family Conidae; genus Conus; species Conus canariensis. The sequence continues at coordinate 41,264,229 of CM065744.1, forward strand.
TACTGTTAAGAATAAAAGGGGAGGCAACGTTAGGTGGATGAAATGTGGTTGTGTGATCGTACGAGTAAGCGGAGATTGCCCAGGGCAGATGCCCAAGTTGTCATTTCCCATGGCAGGTGCCCCAGTTGTCATTTCCCATGGCATGTGCCCAAGTTGTCATTTCCCATGGCAGATGCCCAAGCTCAAATTTGCCAGGGCAGATGCCCAAGCTCAAATTTCCCAGGGCAGGTGCCCAAGCTCAATTTCCCAGGGCAGATGCCCAAGCTGTAATTTCCAGGGCATATGCCTAAGTTGTAAGTTCCCAGGGCAAATGTCGAAGTTGTAAGTTCCCAGAGCAGATGCCCAAGTTGTAATTTCCCAGGGCAAATGTGAAGTTGTAATTTCCCAGGGCAGATGCCCAAGTTGTAATGATCTCTGGGCAGATGCCCTGGCTGTTAATTTTCCAGGGCAGATGCCCAGGTTGTAGTTTCCCAGGGCAGATGCCCAGGTTGTAATAGTCTCAGGGCAGATGCCCAGGTTGTAATTTCCCAGGGCAGATGCCCAAGTTGTAATATCCCCGGGCAGATGCCCAGTTTGTTATTTCTCAGGGCAGATGCCCAAGTTGTAATCTCACAGGGCAGATGCCCAAGCCGTAGTTTCCCAGAGCAGATGCCCAGGCTGTAGTTTCCCAGGACAGATGCCCAAGCTGTCATTTCCCAGGGCAGATGCCCAGCACAGTCAGTCAGTGAGTGCAGTGTGTGGCCCTCAGAGAGAGTGGGCGGGGCGGCAGGTTTACCAGTCAGCCAGCTTTGCTTCACTGCTGACAGGGCTGGGAGGTGACCTGTCAAAATGTACCCCCCAAAGAATTGATCCTGGCCCTGCCAAACTCCTAATGGATACTTACCTTCCAATTTTTCCGTAATACACATGTTTTATTACAGACTCCCCAGGAATTCGAAGTTTCAAGGGAGGGTGGGGAGGGGAGGGAGGTTCAAGAATTTGGGGGAGGGGGGGGGGGGTAAGTTTTGGAAAGGGGTGAAGCCTGAGTCTTGTTCAGTAAGTGTTGGAGAGTGGATGTCAGGATGTGTTTTCATTGCAGCTGAACATGATGGTGTCAGTGAAATTCATCTTCCAGTGGGTTTCAGTGGGTTTCGGAGAAGATTGGCAGTGACACTGTACCAACAGTAAAAAGCATGGTTTGCTCATTTTTCTCATCACTGATTGTGAATCTGGTTTAGGATTTTGCAGTCTGTGACGTGCTACGAGGTATCTGAAGTGGTGATTTTGCTTTGATTGTTTTGTCCAATTAGAAAGAGAAAGTCCCATAATCTGGATTTAGGAGCAGTGAGCTGACCGAGGTTCATCATGTCAAGGGCATTGCATGATAGAAGACGCAGCCCATCCCTCTCCTGATGCTTCAACCTTCCCACACTGGAATCAGGCGCCTATTTTTCTGCTGGGAGGATGGAGGATGTTTCCAAACCATAAATCTGTGACCTTACCTCTCGGGTCTGAAACTGCATGACAGGGCTCTACTCTGTGCGTACTTTCCTATTTCATCCTGGCAGCGGATGGGACCAAGAGATACAGACACCTGCAGTGTTTATCAAGCAGTTTGAACAACGATCTGAGAGGCACATCTGTTAAGTGGATGAAACTGTATGGTTCCAGTCTTCTCAACTTGGCCCATAGCAAACTCATCTGTAGCTGGGAGATGGTCGAGGCAAACAAACTTGCTTGTTGTAGCAGCCGTTAGTGGAGTCATACAATCTATCTTTTTTGGCGTCCTGTGTGGAGCCATCATTACTATGTTTGGCATCACGCTGTACTGTGTCAAACTCTTGCGGGGGATGGCCGTCTCTTTGTGTGTTAGTTCTGATAAAATTTTTGTGTATAATGCAATAAATACATTCCACACACACACACCTCCATGTTTTGATGTTAACTTTCAGTTTTCAGATCACTCATCTAGCAGGGTTTTTTTTTTTCCTCTTTAGTAAACTGTATTTGTTGGTTTACCGTAAAGTTCGGACTATAAGCCGCGACTTTTTTCCCCAGCTTTAAACCCTGCGGCTTAAACAACGATGCAGCTTATTTGCGGATTTTTCTGATTTCAGAAGCATCACAGCCTCGTCTATTCTTAGCTTCTCTGTAACTCACCATATCGTGTTTACTGTTCATGAATTTTTATGATGCTTTTAACTACGATTTTCTCTGTAATCGTGTAATGGAATCAGTAACCCGTTCAGAAATACAGGAATCGACATAAGTGAAGCCCATTACTGATATCTTTTTTCATCAGTTTGTCTTCTACAAAAATACGATCGCTTCGAACGGCGCAATGTGTGGGCCATTTCCGACCTGTTTAATCTTGACTAACACTAGCTGAATTATGAACAAAATAACTAAGCATTGGCACGGTATTAAGCGAAATAAAACAATTGAATCGTTTCATTAATGTTCTGGTTTGTTATTATATGCGTTATCTTACCAAGTGTGTCTTGCAATTCAAAAACGATTAGCGCATTCGACTCGGTCATTGTCAGACCTTGGCTTCTATCCGCCGTTGTTGAAATCGTGGACAGGAGTGAAGGTTTGCATTTGATACCTTCGCGTTGATTGGCTTGCGCTTTCGAGTACTCAACCAATCGCTTAGCTTGATACACCAATGAATGCAGGAGAGAACTGCCTTTCTAGCGCATCGTTAATGTGTTGGGTTTTTTCGTTTTTTTTTTTTTAAGCAATGATGTTGGAAAGACAACACTTGTAAGAAGCCTCATAAAAACTTCGATTCTAATTGGTTTAAAACACATCGTACTAAAAAAAAAAAAAAAAAAAAGACTGAAGTAAAGCTGGAAACATGCTCTTGTATTCTGACCTATTTAAACGCCAATGAATGCAATGAACACAGTGTATGTGTTGATTTTCGACACTATGTTAACTCAACGCTCGGCCAGCTACCCGCCTGTGGCACATCGGACTGTGCGGCTTATAAACCAGTGCGGCTTATTTGTGAAAAAAGTTCAGATTTAAAAAAAATTTAGTGGGTGCGGCTTATATACAGGTGCACTCAATAGACCGAACTTTACGGTACATTTAAGCATCATCCCTGCCCACCCCCCACCCCCATCCCACACACACACATACACGCACACACACACACATGCTCTCTCTCTTTCTCTCTCTGTGTCGCTTGCTCTCTTATGCACGCATTTGCTCATGCACACACACAACACACACACACACACACACACACACACACACACACACACACACACACACACTCATTCACACTCATTCACGCATGCACTCATTCATAGTCATACATGCACATTTTGACTGACGTCAAACTGTTAAAGACTGACCTGTTCCCACACTTTGATTATGAACATAATTGATGGTAATAATTGTAATGATAATGTTAATGATAATAATGATCACCATCTGACCACATCGACTTGGAAGACAGAATGGGTTGTCTGTCCTTTAGTGGTGAGGATGCTGTGAAAGCTGTCCCTGTCCATGATCTGAGATGGGGGGGGGGGGGGGGGAGGACATTTCTATGGGGGTTACTGCCTCACAGGAAGTGGGTGGGAGAGGAAGTGGCTGGGAGGTTTGGGGGGAGAAGGGGAGGGGAGAGGGAGGGAGAGTGGTGAGAAACTAGTCAAGGTATTGATTGCTTCTGCTTGGCCATGCTGCCTGCTGCTTTTGTTCCTAACAAGCTGAGAATGGAGAGGGGGGGGGGGGGGGGGGGGGGGGGGGGGGGGGGGGGGGGGGGGGGGGGGGGGGGGGGGATCCAGAGTTGTGTGCTTCCATCCTCATGAACCTCTTGATGCCAACCCCCCCCCCCCCCCCCTCCCCCCCCCATCCTCCAGCTCACCCCTTACTTCCAAAAATTGAAAAAGTTGAATTTTTTTTCTTTGGTTTGTTTTAGATGAAGTTTAGAAGAAAAAAAAAAAGGGTGGGGTGGGGAGGGGATTGCCAAACAGTAAATTGTTAAAAAAAAAAAAAAAAAAAAAAAAAAAAAAAGGGAATACCATTGCCAGCATTAGTCTGATCCCACGCTTACTTCACAGATGATATCAGTGCAGCAGAGGGAGGTCATTTTTTCCCTCCATGGCAAAGCATCACAAGTCTCAAAACAAGGGACTGAAGCTACTACTGGTGTGCTGTTTTTTTTTGTGTTTTTGTTTAAATGCTGCACACATGCCAGTAGGACATCCACGCTGCACACATGCCAGCAGGACATCCACAGAAGAGACGAGAAACGTTTCAGACGTATAAGGAAGTGTATGGCGTTTTGGTTTCTGTGGTGTGACTTTCATATCCTGTGTTTTATCTGCAGAATGCACGTATGACATCGACGTCATGTGAAATCCCCACACCATGTCAAGGGTTGGTTTTGTTTCAGTCAAAACTAAAAGTTGGTGCGATTGAGATCCCAGTTAGTGATTGTGAAATCTGTGGTCTTCAGCTGCCAGATGAACTTGGAATATTCAACAATGTGTCTAGCTATATTATTGGTGATTTGCAGACCTCTCTCACTGTGGCTGTAGGTTTGACTTGTGCCATCAGACTCCTAGCTGTCAGACAATGGAAGTGTGACTGGATGGGGCCAAAGTGGGGGGGGGGGGGGGGGGGGGGGGGGGGGGGGGGGGGGGGGGGGGGGGGGGGGGGGGGGGGCACTGCAGGCAGAATCTGAAGAAAGCACAGAAACAGAATTGCTGAGCCACCAAGCAAACAGATTATGAAACAAACAGCAAAACAAGTTACAGTTCTGCACCCAGGCGAAAGGGATAAGGGACTGTTTCCCCTTCGTTTTCCTTGTTTTTAATATTTGCCCTGCCTGAAGAAGACCCAATAGGTTGAAACACGTTTTGTTATTTGTTCTTCGTTTAGCGGACCAGTAATTCTGCTTTTGCTTTTCTGACTATGTGTATTATGTACACTTCATTGTCGCACAGTAATGGCTGCCAGACTGGGCAGGTGATTACTTGTGTCGGGCATGTGGGGAATGCTGAGATATGCTGCCGGGCAAGAACGATATTTTCTAATCATCTGCTGCAGAGAAACAAAAGTTCAGTGTAATATTGCCGACATTGAATGGTCATCATGACAGCTGTAAATTTAGCATGGTGGAATTACCACTTCAAGCTGGATTTTACGTCGATGGCAGAGTTTAACGTCCTCACTACATGGTTTTTAGGGACAGCAAGCTGCAGTGTGTAGAGTCAGTCGTCTGCCAGACCTGGTACAGTGGAAACTGGCAGGTTTAGTGGAGGTCTGTACAGTGTGTAGAGTCAGTCGTCTGCCAGACCTGGTACTGTGGAAGCTGGCACGTTTAGTGGAGGTCTGTACAGTATGGAGAGTCAGTCGTCTGGCAGACCTGGTACAGGGGAAGCTGGCAGGTTTAGTGGAGGTCTGTACAGTATGTAGAGTCAGTCGTCTGCCAGACCTGGTACAGTGGAAGCTGGCAGGTTTAGTGGAGGTCTGTACAGTATGTAGAGTCAGTCGTCTGGCAGACCTGGTAAAGGGGAAGCTGGCAGGTTTAGTACAGTATGTAGAGTCAGTGGTCTGCCAGACCTGGTACAGTGGAAGCTGGCAGGTTTAGTGGAGGTCTGTACAGTGTGTAGAGTCAGTTGTCTGCCAGACCTGGTACTGTGGAAGCTGGCAGGTTTAGTGGAGGTCTGTACAGTATGTAGAGTCAAGTCGTCTGCCAGACCTGGTACAGTGGAAGCTGGCAGGTTTAGTGGAGGTCTGTACAGTATGGAGAGTCAGTCGTCTGGCAGACCTGGTACAGGGGAAGCTGGCAGGTTTAGTGGAGGTCTGTACAGTATGGAGAGTCAGTCGTCTGCCAGACCTGGTACAGTGGAAGCTGGCAGGTTTAGTACAGTATGTAGAGTCAGTTGTCTGGCAGCTGGCAGTTTTAGTGGAGGTCTGTATCTGTGCTGGGAAGGAGGCACCCAGGATAGTGGTTTCCCACAGGTAGGAGCCTGGGTCGTATTGTTCATTCGTTTGTTGTCGTGTTTTTCTTCTTCCATCGTCGGTCATCCCAGAAGGGTGTCATGGTAACGATGGTGTCTTGTCTTATTGCCGTCCGTCTAACTTAAGTCCAAGCCCCTTGTCACGTCTGCTGCCAGCACTAGGTGGCTGTCTTCTTGCTGATTGGTGATGGTCCAGTGCATGTGCTGCGTGAGACTGACTCGGGAAACGGGCAGGACAGCAGTCGCCCAGTCGCTGCAAAGATCCACGTCCACTCTGTGTCCGTGAGGGATGTTATCACCAGTCCCTTCTCCAAGGGGAGGGCGCTGCTGGTGGTGCAGGCCATGGTGAAGTCGCAGAATGGCAGCGCTTCGTTACCTAAGTGCCCCACAGCCTCAAGAGTTGCCCCTCTGCGACACAGGCTAGACCTGTCATTGCTGCTCATGCATGGAAGGTGGGACTTGCATGAGGTGAGAAGACATAAACACGTTTCAGCAGACTCAATAAAACCTTGTTCAGAGATGTCCCACCTGATGTGGTCTTTGAATTTCTGAAAGAGATCAACATTTTTCATCTGATCTAAGATTTTACAGAGGAAAGATTGTTAACAACATTTCCTGTGTGTTTGTAGAAGGTGTGTTCTAAAGGGTTGTGTGAATGAGTTTGTTTTTTTTTTCTTTCTTTTTTTGATGTTGATTTGTGAGTTGACTTCAACG
>CM065744.1:41280905-41283405 GCA_033310375.1 Conus canariensis
GAAATCATGTTGACGTTCATCTGACTTTTAATAGTGGGTGTTGTGATTAAATCATGTTGACGTCCATCTGACTTTATTAAATATGTGGGCGTTGTGATATAAATCATGTTGACGTCATCTGACTTTATTAAATGTGTGGGCGCTGTGATTAAATCATGTTGACGTCCATCTGACTTTATTAAATATGTGGGCGCTGTGATATAAATCATGTTGACGTCCATCTGACTTTATTAAATATGTGGGCGTTGTGATGTAAATCATGTTGACGTTCATCTGACTTTATTAAATATGTGGGCGCTTGTGATTAAATCATGTTGACGTCATCTGACTTTATTAAATATGTGGGCGTTGTGATATAAATCATGTTGACGTCCATCTGACTTTATTAAATATGTGGGCGCTGTGATATAAATCATGTTGACGTCCATCTGACTTTATTAAATATGTGGGCGCTTGTGATATAAATCATGTTGACGTCATCTGACTTTATTAAATATGTGGGCGCTGTGATATAAATCATGTTGACGTCATCTGACTTTATTAAATATGTGGGCGTTGTGATATAAATCATGTTGACGTCATCTGACTTTATTAAATATGTGGGCGTTTTGATTAAATCATGTTGACGTCCATCTGACTTTATTAAATATGTGGGCGCTGTGTAAATCATGTTGACGTCATCTGACTTTATTAAATATGTGGGCGCTGGATTAAATCATGTTGACGTTCCATCTGACTTTATTAAATATGTGGGCGCTGTGATATAAATCATGTTGACGTTCATCTGACTTTATTAAATATGTGGGCGCTGTGATTAAATCATGTTGACGTCCATCTGACTTTATTAAATATGTGGGCGCTGTGGATTAAATCATGTTGACGTCATCTGACTTTATTAAATATGTGGGCGCTGTGTAAATCATGTTGACGTCCATCTGACTTTATTAAATATGTGGGCGCTGTGATATAAATCATGTTGACGTCCATCTGACTTTATTAAATATGTGGGCGCTGCGATATAAATCATGTTGACGTCATCTGACTTTATTAAATATGTGGGCGCTGTGATATAAATCATGTTGACGTCCATCTGACTTTATTAAATATGTGGGCGCTGGATATAAATCATGTTGACGTTCCCTCTGACTTTATTAAATATGTGGGCGCTGTGATATAAATCATGTTGACGCCATCTGACTTTATTAAATATGTGGGCGCTGTGATTAAATCATGTTGACGCTCCATCTGACTTTATTAAATATGTGGGCGCTGTGATATAAATCATGTTGACGTCCCATCTGACTTTATTAAATATGTGGGCGCTGCTGATATAAATCATGTTGACGTCCATCTGACTTTATTAAATATGTGGGCGTGTGATTAAATCATGTAGAACCCATCTGACTTTATTAAATAATTGGCCCGTGATATAAATCATGTTGACGCCATCTGACTTTAATAAATATGTGGGCGCTGTGATTAAATCATGGTGTATGCCATCGACTTTATAAAAATGTGGCGCTGTGTATACATACAGTTGACAGCCCATCTACTTTATTAATTGTGCGCTGTGATATAAATCTGTTGCGCCCATCTGCTTTTATATATGTGGGCCTGTTGTATTAAATCTGTTTCGCCCCATCTACTTATTAATATGTGGGCGCTGTGATATAAATCATGTTGACGCCCATCTGACTTTATTAAATATGTGGGCGCTGTGATATAAATCATGTTGACGCCCATCTGACTTTATTAAATATGTGGGCGCTGTGATATAAATCATGTTGACGCCCATCTGACTTTATTAAATATGTGGGCGCTGTGATATAAATCATGTTGACGCCCATCTGACTTTATTAAATATGTGGGCGCTGTGATATAAATCATGTTGACGCCCATCTGACTTTATTAAATATGTGGGCGCTGTGATATAAATCATGTTGACGCCCATCTGACTTTATTAAATATGTGGGCGCTGTGATATAAATCATGTTGACGCCCATCTGACTTTATTAAATATGTGGGCGCTGTGATATAAATCATGTTGACGCCCATCTGACTTTATTAAATATGTGGGCGCTGTGATATAAATCATGTTGACGCCCATCTGACTTTATTAAATATGTGGGCGCTGTGATATAAATCATGTTGACGCCCATCTGACTTTATTAAATATGTGGGCGCTGTGATATAAATCATGTTGACGCCCATCTGACTTTATTAAATATGTGGGCGCTGTGATATAAATCATGTTGACGCCCATCTGACTTTATTAAATATGTGGGCGCTGTGATATAAATCATGTTGACGCCCATCTGACTTTATTAAATATGTGGGCGCTGTGATATAAATCATGTTGACGCCCATCTGACTTTATTAAATATGTGGGCGCTGTGATATAAATCATGTTGACGCCCATCTGACTTTATTAAATATGTGGGCGCTGTGATATAAATCATGTTGACGCCCATCTGACTTTATTAAATATGTGGGCGCTGTG